>CM038145.1:211823963-212125117 GCA_021437245.1 Aegilops speltoides | reverse complement strand
GGCGCCTCGGCTCCCCGCAGCACCACCTCTTCCGCGACTCGCCGCAATTCCGGGATCCCGGAGTGCCTCAGAGAGGGACCCGGCAAGCGTGCCGAGGAAGTCGCAGCAATCTGCAGATCTCCGCCGCCCGCTTGATAGGACTCCTCCGCAGCCTCCGCCTCGGGCGCATAACCGAACTTTCCCGCCGCTGCAGCTGCGGCCTCTTCGGCCCGAGAAGCTATGTACGCGAGCTCCTCGTCCGTGGTGTCCCGTGTCAGCCCCCGGGTCTCGTCCTTGTTCTTCGCTACCTCTTCGAGGGTGTCGAAGAAGTTAAGGACGTCCGCTGGCTCGGGCGGGATCCATGAACGCTCCACGCCGTGTGAGTCGCACGCGGGCATCATGGCAAGGAGGCGATCCCGAGCTGTGCTGTTGCAGAGGGGCACCACTCCCCGGGGAAGCCTGAACCACTCTGGATGGGCGGGTCAGATTGAAGAGTTCCTGACCATCCCGCCTCAGCGCCATGAAGTTGAAGTTCAGCCCGGCGCAGCCTCATTATATCCCCGCGCCGCCGCACTCCTGTGCCGGCCTTTTCTGCCTTGGAGAGGGCGGCGCGCGGCGGAGGAAGTCTGCACCTATCAGCTGCAATGGACAGCCCCGCTTGTCAAGACGGCGATCCGGATAAGGGCAACATCGAGCTTAATGTCGTCCGAATCCATTCGCTCAATCTCCGCCGCGACAATGGGCGCAGCGCGGCGCTGTGAAGGGCTGCGGCTCGTCTTCGACCATCCAGCACCACTCTGCGCCACTCTTCCCACTTGACGCGGAGCTCCCGGCAACGACCTCTTCAAGTTCGGGACGAAAACCCAAGAAATCCCTCCGGAGAGGGGGGAGCCGGCTCGCCTCGGAGTGAAGAAATGCCTGAACAGAGCTACATTTGGGTATATCCTATGAAGTTTTCGCACATATAAAGCGAAACCGCCATTGTGAGGACGGCGTTGGGGGTGAAATCAAGAAGGTGGAAGCCATATGTGTTCATGATGTCACGAAGAATTCAGAAAAGGAGGACAAAGACCGCAGTGGAAGAAAGCTGCGAAGAAATAGTACCCGCCAGATAGTTGTCCATGGTGGCGCCGGATGAGCTCGGGTCCGAGGATGCGCCGAGGTCCTCTTGGCCCAGAACAAGAAATACTTGCCCAGAGTTCTTGCACGCCGAGCGCGCGCGGAAGACGACGCTTCCCTCCGCAGATCGGGCGAGCTCTTCCGCCGCTCGATTTCTCCTTTTGGTCTTCTCCGCTTTCTCCTTCCCCTTTCGGGTCTTCGGGCCATGGCGAGGCGGCGAGGGAAGGAGGACGAAGAACGGACGACGCCGCTTAACGTAAAGAAACAACGGAGGAGATGCGGAGGCGGAGCGCAAAGAAGGTTTTTTCGGGCGGAGGAAGAAGAAGCAATGAAAGCGATGGAGGGAACCGCGCCGCTTCTCTGTTTTTATGGGGAAGTGGGGGCGCTCCGCTCTTCTCATTAAAGGACGTGGGCACGCCCTATCCCACGACGCCAAGAATCAACGCAGGCTTTGCACGGGAAGGCGGCAGAGGCGGAAGTGGATTCGACGCGCCAGGCTTCAAGCGTGTCTGCAGATTGTCTTGGGCCTGGCCCAACAGCGCCGGCACTGCAGTGTGGCCCAGGCCTGGCCTCTGCCGGTGTACTAAGGTAGGGGTACCTCAGTACCCCAACTTGTGCACGGGCAGCCGCAGCTTCCCGTAGCTGGATCCACCAAATGCTTGCCGGAGACCATTCCTGCTCCATACCAAGCCATTCAAGAACAAAGTATACAAGACAGAAACTCAAGGCCCCGGCAAGAGGAGCTTGCCGGGAAGGCCGCTCCAGGCTCAAGATTACGTCACCCATGCAAGCCCCCGGCGAGAGGAGCTTGCCGGGAGATTAGAAGGCTACATCACAGAAGACACGCCTCGGCGCTATACGCGTCCCGGCGAGGGCCCGGGGAGCGACAAGTTACAGAGCCCGACAAGCTCCCGGGCCCGGCAAGATCAAGACCCCGGCAAGGTACTTGCCGGGCGAAGGCGATGCGTCGCGACTCCAGCTCATCCACGCCACGCCTTTTTAGCCTTCTCCAGAGACGCGTGGCGGTTGGTTGTGCTGCATGAGGGTGCGGTGGCACTCCACGGTGGTGGTTCCATCGCCGTGGCAAACGGAGACGCAAGGGCGGAACTTTTTGGGCGACGGCGACGGGCATTTAATGCTCTTGTCCCCTCTCACAAAAGTAGGTAGAATCCATCGCTCGCAATCGTAGTCGCACCTTTGTCCCCGACTGCTCCAACTACCACCTCTTTTACATTTTACCCCTCTACCCTACGTTGACACTGCCGGTGACCCTTGCCCTATAAAAGGAGGCCCATGCACAACGTGGGGAGGTTCGACTCATTTGCCACTCTCACGCCGGGTAGCCACTCATCGTAGCTCTTCAAGCTCCCGGCGCAATACAACACAAAGCAGCAGAGGGTTTACGCGACCATCGCGCCCGGCTGGGTAAAATCTCGCCAAGATCGCCTCGACCGCTCTCCGCGCAGCCTCCGCCCGCATCAACACACGAAGGGGCCGCCCCTCCCCATAGGTGTCGCAACATCGCGCGCTCCCGGCTAAAAAGAGAGAGAGACGCTTACAAGATCATAGCAATGCCTCGGTCCAGAATCTTGGTTGGGCAAGTTGTTAGATCCAGAAGAAACATCGTCCTTGTAGATTTTGCCAGCTGCAAAACAGGTAACAACGACCTATTAGTATATTTGAAGTACATCAGGCAGGTGATGCTGGACGGGTTTAAAGGTGACAAGTACCTAGGCCGTGGCGGGTGCTTGGCATCTTGCCAGACGGTGGGAATCAGGTTAGAAACGTCAAGGGTGATGACGTTGCGCTGGCTGTCAGGGTCCGGTAAGGAGATCTAGAACCGTCGAGTAGGGTGTTTGTGGAGCGGCTCTAGTAGAGTGGACTATATGTGGGCGAAGCGGATCTGTGGCCGTGGACGAGGGCGTAGGTGAAGCTGCTCCGGTGGTTGGTTAAGGATGGTGTCGACGATGCGGATCTGCGGCCGTGGACGGGGCGTCAGAAGCTGCTTCGGTAGGTTGGATGAGGTTGCTAGGAAGCGGATCTGAGGCCGTGGACTTCTGAGTTGGCAAAGCAGCCCGGTAGGGTTGAAAATGGTATAGGCAAAGCTACTCCGGTGGGGTTGACGATGGTGTCGGTGAAGCGGTTCCGGTAGGGTTGAGGAAGATGTCGGCGAAGAGGATCAGAGGCCGTCGACGGGGGCGTCGGTGGGGCGGCTTGGGGGGGGGGGTGGACAAAGTGTCTCTGGTGGGGAGTACGAATGAGCCGCTGCAGATGCGCTGCAGTTGATGAGAGTACCGGCGAAGTAGATCCGGCGTCGTGGAAGAGGTCGGCACTGAATGGGCTGTGGTACAGTGGTGGATGAGCAGTCTACTTGTTTCTAGGGGAGGTGGGAGGGGTAGATGCGGCGCGCAGGCAGATCCAATGAGGTGGACTTGTTGGCAAATGAATGGGCTCTGGTACGCCGGTGGATGAGCAGTCTAGGGTTTCGAGAGGGGAGGGGAGAAAGGCCGATGAAGTACGGACGGCATGATGTGAGATGCTCTCGTGGTGTGGAGTTAGTCGTTTTTGTGGGAGGGGGAGAGGAAATGGGGGTGCCGTGTGGTGGGGGGAACCAGAAGTTACCAAAGCAGCCCCGACCTATTATGTAGATGAGGGCGGTATTGTAACTGTTGGTCTCCGTGCACCAAGGACAAAAGGGGAATTTCACATGCTAAAGACTAAGGTGGCAGAAATTTTAGAAGGAGGCGGGAGATTTTGCCGCCCGCGGGATCGTTCGTATCCAGTTTCAATTAATTTTGGACCGTGCTAGAAGGAAGGTCATGCGAGACTATGTACACGGGGCACGCGTCAGCAGTTAATAACTGGTGTGAAGTCCACCCCAGAAAAAAATACAATAACTCGGGATGATGCGCCGATAACTTGGACATCCACATGGGCGCGACCAATCATACGGGTGTAGTGGCGCGTTCACAAAAAAAGGGATCAAACGCTCAGCCTATGTATTTCTCGTGTAAATAGATAATTTAGTGCAATTGGTTATTTACTTTAAACATAATGCATTGACGTGTTAGTGTAGAGGTGCACAAAAAGAATGGATATTGTAGTCCGCTACTTAAAAGTGTTACCTCATATGATTACATAGCCTCCATTTCATAAATTGCGTACCCGTTGAATTCATATATGAATATTACATATATTACTTCATAATAGAACCTTAAATCACCCAAGACTAATGATTTTGAATGCAAGAGTAACAATGGTGCATGTACATGATAGCTACATTGGTTGTTTGAAGAAACATCACTGTAACTTTGGCATGCACAGCTGAAAAGGTTTACTTAAATAGAAAAAAATGTGATATGTGAGTGTCCAATATTTATAGCGTTGAATCGATATTGTACCTTTGGCCACGATACGAAGTAGATATTGATTTATGTTCAAGCGATGCACGTCCACGATCGCTAGATGGTGATACGTGAATGAATTGTGCAATCTCTCTCACACGCATACATATCTCATTTCCCTGTGGGCATCGGAATCACACACGCGCACTTCGTGTATTTCTCTCCCTCCGTCAAGGTTAGAATTCGTCTTTCTACCCCGTCCTACAAGTCTCTCACACAGAAACACACATGCTCTCTCTGTCGAACACGCCCACCCCTTTAATTCCGCCCACCCACCACCACTAATGTCTCAAAGTATAATAATGTCTCTCACACATATGCCTAAGGTTAACTCGAGTTCTGGAACCATATGAATACATACAATGGGATTCCAGCAAAGCACCTTTTGTTTTGAGATTTCGCTCTCTCTCTCTCTCTCTCTCTCTCTCTCTCTCTCACACACACACACACACACACACATTGTTTCTCGCTTCATTTTTCCGGCACTTGCATGCACACAATTTTGTTTATCTTTGTGATGCTTTAAGTATGCCTCGCACAAATGCTATCTACCTATCCCTTAATATAGCTAGATATGTGTCACACAAACTCCTTCTCCCTACTAGCAAGATGCCCATGCGTTGCACCGAACATCAAGATGCATTTGTATGAGTAGTTTATCTTGTGGGAGAAAAGGATGAACGAGGGAATGCCTTATTTGCAAACGCGGAGAGGGGTGTGGGTATCTTTTTGCAAAATTGCCACAGTTTCCTTCCTATCCGTCGGGTATAAATCGGATGGCATATATTGCAGGATGGCAGGAAGACCATCATCACCAACTCTGTTTTTTATAAGAGTAGGGATATGTAAGTGTGCCCCCCCCCCCCCGACACACCCACCCACACCCACACAACCACACACACACACACTTCCCAACACCGAAGGAGTAGGGTGACACCTTGATCTTGATACTAATCTATTGACTGGCTTCTCTCTCAAACACACACACGCACACACACTACCCGACACCTCGATCTTGATAGTAATCTATCTACTCCTCTTTCAAACACACACACACACACATACACACACACACACACACACACACACACACACACACACTCGCTAGTTGTGCCTTTGTGCCTCACAAGACACTCTCGAGCACGCCTTTCTCTCCCTCCCTCCCCCACCCCAACAATGACACAGAGAAGGGTGACAACTCGATCTGATCGTAATCTGTCAATTGGTTTCTCTCTCGAACATTGTGTCTCTGTGCCTCGCTCAGTAGCCCCCTCGATATGTACACTTCTCGTGCGCGCACAGCTGTAGTGATGATGACGCTGAACCCAGTGTGCCTCGTTTTTACCGGCCTCATGTGATAGTTTTCACCCTGTTTTCTGTTAATTAACAAGGCAACCTTTTCTTTGTTACTACTAGTGAATCTGAAATCATTCGGGGCAGACATAAAATATATCACTTCAACCCAATTATTGCAGTAACTATTTTAAAAGAAACTAGCTAGATGCCCGTGCGTTGCACGGAACATCAAGATGCATTTGTATGAGTAGTTTATCTTGTGAGAGAAAAGGATGAATGAGGGAAGGCCGTTTTTGCGAACGTGGAGAGGGGTGTGGGTATATTCTTGCAAAATTGCCATAGTTTTCTTCCTATCCATTAGATATAAATCCAACGGCCTATATTGCAGGATGGCACGCACACCATCATCACCAACTCTGTTTTCTACTCCCTCCGTTCCTAAATATTTGTCTTTTTAGAGATTTCAACAAGTGACTACATATGGAGCAAAATGAGTGAATCTACACTCTAAAATATGTCTACATACACATCCGTATGTGGTAGTCCATTTGAAATCTGAAAAAGACAAATATTTAGGAACCGACGGAGTATAAGAGTAGACATGGAGATATATCTCTACCATGGTCTACAACAAAAATGTGCTGGACTGGTTAGCACCGGATGCTCACAACGCAATGACATGAGTTCGAATTTTGTCTTTAACTTTAAATTTTTATATTATATATTACTTATTTAATATATATATACTTCTTTCGCTATTGTACTGACAATGGAACCCACAGAGTACTTTGAATACAAGATTAAGGATGGACTTATTTCTTTTTAACTTTTTGTACGAAGCTGTAGCCACCCTGCAAGTCGCGTGTACACTGTACATGCAATTAACTTTTTATAGAGGGACAATCATACACGCAATTAACTCAAATGGATTGGATGTCACTCTATTTTTCTAGCATAAGAGCATCTCCAACGAAAGTCGGCAAATTTCCTCCCGCTTCCTTCCGCGGAGGACGACATCAAACGCCAGCGGCATACATTTTCACAACTCTAACCAACCAGATGAAACTCGTGCAAACACGGACTGATTTCATATAAGCATGAAGGATTTCATATAAAAAAGCCGGATCTTCATATAAACATGATGGATTTCATTACATTTACATGAACTAAGCAGTGCCAAGCCGGCTCTCTTGGTATAATTAATACTCCCTGCATTCGGAAATACTTGTCCTAGAAATGGGTGTATCTAGACTTATTTTAGTTATAGATACATACAATTTATCCATTCATAGAACAAAAATTTCCCGCCAGCTAGAGAGGGAGTACATAATCTAAATGGCCGCCCGCGGATCCCTTTGTCTTCCTCATGTCTAGCAGACACTTTGCGGGGCCGACGAAGGTCCTCGGAAGAGACAAAGAAGCAAAGAAACCACCTAAATGCGTAATCGTCGCCTCGGCGGTGGCCTTCATGGGACCCAAGTGGCGGCGGCCTCCCGTGTTATACTTCTCCTCGATGATGGCGGCGGACACGGAGAAGCTGGCCACCGACTCGTCGCTCTCGACGCACCCGGCTTCTGTCTCTGCCTGCATGGCGCTGCCGCAGGCACGGGAGGCGCGCCCACAGACACGGGAGGCGCGATACGACGCGGTAGCGACGATGCCCGTACCGGTGTGCTTGCCGCCGTGCCGGCGTGGAGCAACTTAGCACTCCTCATCGAGCTGAACTGGAGCAGCGAGTTGCTGAACCACGCGCCTACTTGGGGCGGCAACTGGCTCCGTCGGGCCAAGCGAGGTTGGTGAAGCACCGAGCGGCCTCGCCTGTATCCGGAGGGCTCGGCGGGCCACCCAGCGGGGTAATATGCCGGAGAACGGCTCCTCGAAAGCCATCGGAAGAGTGGAGAAAATGGTGAAGGAGGAGATGGGGGAGCGGCGGAGGGGTGCGATTCTTGCCCGCTGTCTGTCTGGCCTTGTGTAAATAGAGGGCGGACGGTAGGAGCTTGGCCGGCGTCTGGCCTCGTTTAAACTGAGGGCGGACGGGAGGAGCTCGACCGGTGTTGCGTTTAATTCTGGCCCGCTCATGAACGGACGTGTGGCCGGAGTAGGTTTCTCGGTTTGCATGCGGGTTTAACGGAGGGGTTTGATGGAGGCGAGGAGGCATGTTTAGCCGGGCGTGCAGCAGGCGGCGCAGTACTATTCGGTTTGACAACGGGCGGCGCAGTTCCCAATACTGCTTTAATGCAGACGAGGGAGGGAGTAGTGGTTCCCAACATGTTGAACCGCCAATGCATCCTCCTTCAATTAATGCATGAGGGAAGTAATGGGAGGAGGACCGGGAAAAGAGGCTGCACGATGTGAATGCAACGCAGTTTGCCCTCATATAAAGGCGCCCCTCCATTCCAATGCATCTACCACATCGTACGCACCTAAGAATTTGCCTAAGAACCTACACTAAGCGCAAAAGAGCTCACTCCACACCCATGGCGGCGATGCGGGCGAGCGGCCAGCGGCTGTGCCAGATGGTCCACGATGTCGGCCTGCGGCATGGCATCGAGGATCGTCTCCAGATGGTGTTGGAGACCGGCTGGTGGATGGCCGCCGTCGACACCAACTACGACTCTCAGTTGGACCAGATGATCGTTGCCGCCACCAACAAGTTCACCGTCCTCAAGAAGCTCGCGGACGACATCGCTGTACTCCTCCAGCCCGCGCGCCCGAGCTCCTCATTGCCTGCCACCCTAATCGGTCTCCATGGCCGGAACCTCTTTCAAGCACTGGTGGCCCTGCGACTGCCCACCAACGCCATGAAGAATGTCCACCTGGAGGTCGCGCTCGCCGTGAGGCGCCTCGCCCTGCAAGAATTCATCGACCTACACATCCACGTGTACGAGCAAATCGTGTACATAGGTATCTACAAGGCCAGTGAGGACGCTACAACGTTGGCCTTCCTCAACCGGTTGGAAGCCTTGGATGCCTTTGCTGAGAAGCACCTCGACCTCGCCACAAAAGCCGCCGCTCCTTAGCTGCGGATCGGTGGCCCGACGCACTAAGTTGAGGAGGAGGAGGTTGTACGTTGATGGATGCATCTTTCTTCTTACCTTCTGTAACCACCACTGCGATCGCATCATCATCGTGGCCTTAATTCTTATTGTGTTGTTGCATTCTCGTTCCAGTCAATACCGACATGTGCGATCCCTTTGCTTAATTATATGCATCACTGTAACTAGTACTCCATCCGTCAATTTATAAGTTGTGCTTACCTTTTCCATCAACTTCGTGCAACGCACGGGCATCATGCTAGAAACACTAGAACATGTCGGACTGCGTGTGACCAAACCGACGATGCGCCAACCTAGCTACTACGTATCCTGCTTATCTGTCGGAAATAGCCCCGCCCTAGCGTTTCCAATCATTATTTCTATCTATCGATCGTGCTAAGGAGCAGAACCAAAATGTTACAATTTATACATGTTTCTCTACTCCTAATCCTATAACAGACTCAGTTGGTGATGGTGGTGTGTCTGCCATCCGTTGTTTCTGACCATTAGATCTGCATCTAACGGCTGTGAGGTAAGTTGTGGCATTTTTGCAACAATAGCCCACTTCTCTGCTCCAATTTACAGAAAACCCCTTATTATCTTGAAAGGAACCACATCCCTCCCTCACGTCACAAAACAGCCTGAGAAATATATACTCCTATAAAAGACTCAGTTGGTGATGGTGGTGTGTCTGCCATCCGTCGTTTCTGACCATTAGATCTGCATCTAACGGCTGTGAGGTAAGTTGTGGCATTTTTGCAACAATAGCCCACTTCTCTGCTCCAATTTGTAGAAAACCCCTTATTATCTTGAAAGCAACCACATCCCTCCCTCACCTCATCAAAACAGCCTGAGAAATATATTTTGAGTGAAGTACTCCTCCGTTTTAAATATTTGTCTTCCTAGAGATTTCAATAAGTGACTACATACGGAGCAAAATGAGTGAATCTACACTTCAAAATATGTCTATATAATCCGTATGTGATAGTCCATTTGAAATCTCTAAAAAGACAAATATTTAGGAACGGAGGGAGTAATATATTAGGAGTATATCAAAACAAGAGTGATTCCTTTCAACTTTGTGAACAAGTACTACTATTATACTACTTTGGATCCGTCGCAATGCACGAGCACATTGCTAGTAAAAGGAAAAGGCCTGCCGCGTTCGCGTTGCACTCCCTCCCCCCCCCCCACATGCCCAGGAATCGGGAGTGCTCCACGACCCATCCGGCACGACACATAGCTTAGGGAAGGCGTGTTGCCTAGCATTTTCACTTTCATGTGGGACCGCCATTGAGCAAACCGACTATTGGCAAACCGCATCCCGCCCGCCGCTGGGTTGGAAAACAGAAACAAGGGGAAGATTTAGCTGTAGCACAGAAGCCAAGAAATTTGGTGTCAGATGGGCCTCGTTGGTAGAGTAGGAGCATTCCGTACTACTCTACTCCGACTAGTACCAAGTTTGTACTATACAACTAGTACTACCACTATACAACTAGTAGGTACATGCACGGCACAGCATCGTAGGAACAAAAACGGGAAGATGTTGTTTTGGGTGATTTATCTTTTTTTTCCAGTCAACGTAGTATGAATAATATGATGTGGGGGGCACCCATGAAGCTTATGTGGCTTGGTTGCATGGCTACCAAAGGTTAGAGAAAAATAAATAGATAATGTGTTTAGAGTGCACTCCACTAAACAGATATACTTTGGATCCATTGCAACAGGCCAGCACATCTATATCTATACCCCCTATATAGTGTGTGAATAACTTTGTAAGTTGGTCATTGGATGAAGCCAATCCGACGGTACAAAGATGGCAAATCCGAGCACTACTGGTCGTTGGATATCATCTACATTCCACCAGATTCTGCCACATATAGAATCTAGAAGACTCCATGGTTGAACTTCATTCATGACTAATTTTGCCACAACTAAGCTTAGGCAAAGTGTGTCTGCCACAAAAAATGTGGCTAACAAAATGGTCACCACAAGTGTGGCAAGATTTGGCAAGAAGTTGAGTCTATGACATGTGGACCATGTAGCAAGAAAAGTGTGGCAAGCCACAAGTGTAGGAGTGAACCAAACACATGCCTGGTGTGTTTGGTAGGGTGTATGAAGGGTGGATGATCCCAAGAGTTCCCTTCTCGACACATTTTTGGGTGTTTGGTAGAGTGCATGGAGGGTGCATGAGTCCACACTAGATTAGCACAAATACACTAGAAGCATGCATGAAGAGAGCATACATGAAGAGGGGTGTTGAGTTGAGCATGCATGAAGAGGGAACAACTATGCTGAGACGAGAACGCAATCAAACACAATTGTGGCACGCCTAAGCTTAGGCGTGGCAACCTTAGGCTGCAAACCAAACCATAACTTTGAAAGTTGGTCATTGGATGAAGCCAATCCGACGGTACAAAGATGGCAAATCCGAGCACTACTGGCCATTGGATATCATCTACATTCCACCAGATTTTGCCACATGTAGAATCTAGAAGACTCCACATGTAGAAGCATAATGCACAAACCACCAGAATCTCATGCGTGCAATGCACGTGTACCTTACTAGTAGTTGGTAGTAGTAAGAAACAAATTCTGGGTTTGGCACGAGCTCGTACTGTGGGAGCACCACAAGGCCTGCCGCAGGAGTTACATTTCCCTCTCAGGGCCCACGGGCGTACTTCAGTGGCTTAGTGCCCGGCCTATGAGTCAATGACATGCGGACCTTAAATGCGTCTGGCCCACATGTCATTCTCATGGTGGTGGTGTGGTTCGGGACTCACTTGTTCGAGATGAACCGGCTGGTGGTAGCATGGCCGTGGCGAGGGTGCCACAGCTGGGCATCGGGGTGTTACGAGGCGTAGATGGCCACACCGGCGGGTACTACCTGTAGTACAGTAGTACTCCAACTGAGGATTGATGCCCGGGACGAAATGTGTCACAATCGCTAGATGAAAATTCGATGGTGCGGGAGTACGGATCGGAGCACAGCAGCGGAGCAGGCAAACCGCGCCCAATAGGGTGTGGCTGTGGTAGAAAGTTGATGGTCGCCGCAGTTCAGCTGGCCCGCATGTCATGCACACAAAGGCAGAGGAGCGGTGGGGCCGAGAGGGATGAGTCTCACGTCGGGGGATGAGGATCCCCTGACGTGAACAATCCTACCATTCTATCACTGACATGTAGGACCCGCAAGTGTGGGTCCCACCAGTCAGTGAAGGAAAGGCAGGGTAAGGCAATGATAGCCAGCTCAGAGGATCCATATCCACGTCGAGGGACGTCGTGCTTACAGGTAGGGTTGGAGCGGCGTCGTGGGAATCGCGTGTGGGTGTGGCAGTGGTACAAACAAGAAATGTGATGGTCGCCGTGGTTCAACTTCCAAGGACAAGCTGTCATGTCTGCTGACACATGTATATCAAAACTAGAGTGTTTATATTTCAAGCACGTGAACAAGTATTATTCTACTACTTTGGATCCATTGCAACGCACGGGCCAGCACATTGGTAGTAGTAGTGTCTATATCTATCTCTAGAGGCCTTCCCTCGTTCATCCTTTTCTCTCACAAGATAAACTACTCATACAAATGCATCTTGATGTTCCATGGAACGCACGAGGATGTTTCCTTGGGGGTCTCTCTAGCGCGGCGTGGCCGTAGTTGCAAGTTGACACCCCTTGAGATGCCGATGTTGAGGGGCACTCGGGTTTCCTCCGATGAGCAGGTAAGATGAGTTTGATCACGTAGTTAATGCATTCTAAAGACTACTTCCGTGTCCATTTCCTAATTCTCCCCCTGCCCACTGTTTCACAGGTTAGGCTCAGTGCGAGTGGACATTGGCTTGCATATGTACGGGAGGGTACCAACATCAATCTGCACAACATTTACAACGGTGACACCATTCCCGTAGAACCTTTGTCCAACATTGGGATCAGCCATGCAACGGGCCACCACATGAATTGGTACAATAGAACCACGGTGAGATTGAATAAGATAGCACGAACCTTGCACATGGCGGTCAAAGGTGGACCATGCTGTCTGTGGCCGATTTGTTGCCGTACGAGTACGAAGACGCTGTGCTACTTTCTAACCGCATCTTCGCGGTGACAAACCAGGGGACTTGTTTCGTATGGGACACATCCTACGATATACTCCATCTCTCCCAGTTTATTTGTTTTGAATCTTTTCGTTTTATAAGTTTCAAATTCAAATTTAGAGGGGCAGTGGGCCCGAGAGGGGTGAGCCGCAGGTCAGGGGACGTGTGGTGTCATGGGTTCATGCGGCATCGTGGGAATCGCGTGTAGCTGTGGTAGAAACTTGATGCTCGCCGCATTTAAGGTGGCCCACATGTCATGCACACAAAGGCAGAGGGGCGGTGCGGCCGAGAGGGGTGAGGCACACGTCGGGGGAAGTGGTGCCATGGGAATCGCGAGTGGCAGTGGATGAAACGTGATGGTCGCCGTAGTTGAACTTCCATGGACAAGCTGTCATGTCTACGGACACATGCATTGCATACCGATCACTGGAAGGAGTAGTAGAGAAAGCTAGGCAGATAAATAGATCCTTATAGTCAAGCGTACCCATGCTACTACTTGTTCCAAAGACATGCACACCATCAAAATAGTCCATCTATATCAATATACATAGAGAGGGAATATATTTTTACAAGAGAGGAAATAGTTCTTCTTCTTCTTCTTCTTCTTCTTCTTCTTCTTCTTCTTCTTCTTCTTCTTCTTCTTCTTCTTCTTCTTCTTCTTCTTCTTCTTCTTCTTCTTCTTCTTCTTCTTCTTCTTCTTCTTCTTCTTCTTCTTCTTCTTCTGTGGGAGACGGCTTCGCAACAAGCTATCTAGACCTTGCAGCTATCTCGAAACTCACACGGGCATTGAGGGCAACCTATTTTATCCGCTCGTACGTCCAGGGACAATTCTCCCATCCAGACGACCTTAATGCCAGCGTCTCGTCACCCTTCTGAATATTTGTTCCTAGCACAAAATTTGCTACGTCGAATAGGGATGGTGTTGGTTTATCACAATCTTCTAGAGGAATTTTTATTCTGGTTTGTAGGTCAGCGATGCTTTTCAAATCAAGGTTGTACGGCTCCAACTTCTGTTTGTCCCCTGCGATGGCTGCCCCACAGAAGTATATGTCCTCCCAAGACAAGAAATCGTGAAGCTCACCTGGTATGGAGGGTGCGTGTATGATGTGGTACACCAAAAAATCATCTTCGAGGCACAGCTGAAGGACAGCGGCGCGTTGGATCTTCCCAGTGGCACGCTTCGTGTACTCTGCGTCGAGACCGGTGACATTCATCTCCACCTTTTGGAGGGAGTTGGATACATTGTTGATCCACTTTCGAACAACCCTTGGGTGGTCGGTGACTGTGGCAACTATGCTCAACAGGCCTTCGACGAGGACATGTTGGACACTAAAAACCTGCATCTCGATCTCTTTCGCCATTTGGAACCGCTGGACCTGAGGGCTATGGTTTGGAGAATTAGGATTAGATTCTAACTGAAGAAGATGATTATTTATAGGGGCTTCGGAATTACTCCAGGAGGATGTGAACAGGTTAAAACAATGTGAATGCAGTGTGGTTTGGATGCAAATGAAGATCAAGGAGTAGTGAAAAAGCCGAGGAAAATCGGTTCCCGATGGAGAAGTAAATGGGAGAAGTTATGCGCATGCATGAGGAGAGCTGTGGTGGTTTGACTGCTGCATGCAATGGCGGGCTTTTTGGTTGCCTTTTCTCTCTCCCACACGCACAGAATGGCCCACTTGCATGCTGCAGTTTATTGGCTGGAGTCTGACTGCAACTGCTCATGCGTACACTAATTAATGCTGTGAATGCGGGGCATGGAGGGAAATGGGCGCATGCAAAAGGGTATATACGCAGACTAATTAGAGAAATACTAAAAAAAGTTATGCGCGGACAAAAGAGGACCGGAGGGAGTACTACTCATGTTCCTACTATGGTTAAGGAATATGCGGTTATCCTCAAAAAAGAAAAGTCCTTATTCGCACTTCCGCATGCACGAGAATTTGGTTCTGCTTGCAATATGGATGATAGCTGGAGGATGAAGTGAACCCAGAGGCATGCTAGCACGGGAGTGTACTCATGTTCCTACTACTCCTACTATTAGTAGTAGTACAGCTGTGGTACACTTGATGGTCAAAATACTATTATTCATCTGGTCCTCACAGTGAAGTGACAAGACCCTGCGCCCGAGGTGACACCAGTCCAGGCAGCATGTCCGGGTTACCAAAGTCAGCTTACACCTTGTGCACTGTGCAGTCACTGTCACCGCCGTTGTATAGCATGCCTCGCCTCGTCTCCCTCTCCCCTAGCACCACTCCATCTCCATCTCTATCTCGCCGGAGATCCTGAGGTCACTCTTCATTATCTCACTGTGCCCCCGCATTCCCTCGCCTTGCTTGCCTCCCCAGTACCACTATTCCCTCGCTAGCCGCTCCAGCACCGACATCCTTCTCCCCCGTAACTCAAGCCCCCCAAAACCCCACCTTCCAAACTCCACCATGGCCGAACGCAAACTGTGCAGGATCCATATGAGCCGCGATTGGAGCAATCTCCCCAGTGACGTCCTCGACCTCTGTTGTTCGTGTATGGATATGTTGAGTGCCCTGCGGCTGGCTGCATGCTCGAGGGGCATGCACACGGCCATCATCAAAGCGAGGCCAAAGCTTTTCAAGACACCCTGCTTGTTGCTATCTGGTCTTGCGAGATTGGCTCACCATGATACGGAGGCGTACATGATGCCCCTCGACTTCAATCCGATCTCCATTAGCCGAAACTTCTTTGCAGGTATGTAGTGGGTCGCCGTACATGATTTCCCTCGACTTTGATCTGATCACCATCGCCCGAAACTTCTTGGCATGTACGTACTGGGTCGGCATGAACTCCCACTGGATGGATGCCTTCAGAGAAGACGGTAAAAAGTTGGTGCTCGTGAACTTCCAGACCTCCCATGAGATTATCCTTCCTCCGTTGGATTATATAGAGTTTTACCATCGCGGTCCTAGTAATCTAGATTACCATGTCAGTTGGACGGACCTTGTTTTGCAGAAGATTGTAATCTGCCAAGTGTCCACACGACATGCGAATTATGGAGACTTCAAGCTAATTGCCTTGTTCGATCGCGGACTCGCCTATCTTTACGCCGGTGCCTTCTTTAGCTGGAGACAACTCAGCTCGCAGTGGATCATCGTCAAAGCTGATACACACTTCTGTGATGCTACTGAATACAATGGCATCATCTACGCGATCAACAAAGCAGATGGCACCACGTATTGCTGGGACGGTGCGTGTAAGTTGTTTCCATCTCATGTTAATGATGACGCCATGACACTGTTTGAACTTTTTGTGATGATTGGCATATCCCTATTTGAGCAGAATTTGAGTAAAACTATGGCAATGTATTAGAGACGCCGTAAATCAGCTATATTTGGAATGAGTTAATTCATGCGATTGTGATCATGCCATTACAGCCAATTTGTACCCCCTGAATAATCAAACGGTTAGGAATATATGGATATTCTCCTTATTTTACAGTAATCTATATACTACTACTAAATATGAGTGTGTATCAATGGCCATGTTAGTTTCCTCATTTTCTGATGTATAAACATGCACCACACTGTTGGTTTCATCTAACCATACATTAGAAAAGTAAATGTGCATATGGAGAACTCTATATTTGGAAGTAGTGAAATCCTGTAATGCCTACCATGTGTACATACCTATATTCGCTCTTCAGCAATCAATGGCTAGAATAATATCCTCACAAAAATTTTGCGCACAGAACACGAGTATATAACAATGCATGGTCTGTTAGTTACCTTGAAGAATTTGTTTGTGAGGACAGAACATGAGTCCATAACATGCGTGACATGGTAGTTTCCTGTGAAGAATCGATTGCGAGATAACATGAGTATAAACATGCATGGCACTTCTATATTTTCGAACCCAGTATACATTTCCTTGTATTTTCCTCCCAGTTCCAACAGGGACTTATCAATGTTGTTTCTTGCATTATCCTACTCATACTCTGAACAATGCTGATCTTACATTAACAATGCATGTCCTTTTTTATATGATGCAGTGTCCCTACAGTTAACGCCCTTTGTAATCACACCACCTTTGCCAAAAACAGGGAAGCACAACTAGTTCCTCGCTCGATCAGACGACGGCAAAAGACTGATGATCATCCGGACACATGAGCCGAAAAAGTTATATTGCAAAAACCCCACTACATACAAGCACCCTGAAATACGTGAGTATCTAGACAGTGGTTGTTACGTCTATGAGCAGGATACCAGCTTGTTGGGGCCTTCAGGATTTTTTAGTTGGAGGCGGGTAAACAGCCTGGGTTCACACTCTTTGTTTCTCGGAATCAATTATCCGATTAACCGGGAGATCACCGTTGGCAAGGACCTTGATGGCAGAGAGGCTCTGTTTGCTATGGAAAACTGTGTCTACACGGCGAGCCCTAGGAGTTCGGGAGCAAACTCCCCTGATTGTCAACGATACAGCCTGCAGCCAAAAGAAGGTGAGAATGACAAAGGCATCCGGATTAACTTTGATCCTTGGATGTCTCAATTACGACAGGCAGTGATGTGGTTCAAGCCTTCAGGTTGATAGGTAATTGGGCTGTTGCGTCGAAAGGGTGGAGTACTGGTGTCTCCGGATCATTGGTCGCTGAAGCGGGGCTGCAAATTATAATGGTGTTGGATCATCTCTTCGAATGACTTTGTTGTCTTTGCTGCTTGTTCTGGATGGGTAGTTCTTTCTTTTGTTATGCACATTCCTTGTCATTTGGTCATCCTCGTCTATGTCACTCTTACTATGTAATAGTTGCCTCTGTTTAGAATGTCATTCTCATCTGGATCACGAGAGTCTTAGCGTTGCATATGGGTGCGTTTTGGTGGTGTAGCAAGACTTCTTATGAACTATCATGTCTTGCTGTTTATGTTAGTAGTAGTCACTAGTCAGTTTTTGAATGTTGTATATATCGTTGTTTCGAACTGTTTATTGTATCAAACTACTGGTGGGCTAAATGAGGGCATCACCATTCTCTAGTGTTCAGAGTGTATCTCCTTTTTTCAATTTATATAATTTGAGCTCAGTGTCTTTTCGATGATGTACACTTGTTTGGGCCAGTGAGGTGTCGTTGAATATGGGCCGAGTAGTAACGCAATGCCAAACAGGTCAATTGTGACTCTCAGGCCGGGCTCTCAAAAGATCCTAAAAAAAGGCCGGTCTCTCCAAAAAAAGAAAGAATAAGGACTCTTAGGCCGACATGTGGGCGCCACCGGTGTTTTAGTGCGCTTGCACGCCGAGAGCATATTGGCGCGTGTTCGAAATTCAAGCTACCTTTTCATCCCCAATCTCCCGCCCCTCCCCCACCTCTGGAATCTCGATTCCTACTCCAGTTCCCCCAAATCCCCCTCATGTACTCCCTGTACTGAAGCTCACTATCATGTCGCCGGTCAACATGGATCTCTGAGCCAGAGATCCCGAGGTCTCGTCCCGCTTCGGTCATTGCCAGGTTGTCGCTCAACAAAGGACATGGCGGCGCTTGACGACCAGTTTGCCGGCAAAGTGCTGATGGTAACCATCAATGGCAACCGGCCTCCCATCTCGTCGGATGACCTTGTCAAATCTCCTGGCATTGCGCATGGCATCCAAATAAGTGACTTGCTCGTCGAAGTCTGTCCACCACCGGCTGATTTATTTGTTAGGTTCCGGACAACTTTCGACTGCAGTCGTGTGTTCGAATCTTCCCGGCGTTTGTTCTGCGATGGCGTGCTGGTGAGCTTTGATTGGTGGCACCCAGGATGGGGCTCGGTTCCCTCTGAGCTTGAGTTTTTAACAAAGCTTACCTTCCACGGCATGCCTCGACGTGCTTGGAACAGCGAGTCCATGAATGAGCTTATCAACGACTTTGGAGGTGAGCTCGTAAGTATGTTTGTTCCTCCAGACAGCTGGGCTCTGACGGTTATGGCATGCATGAAGAAGCTGTCCACCATACCGAAGGTGATTGGTGTTGAGATACTGGTGCAGGAACCGGGGCTGTACTATTCGTCGCCACCAAGGCCGCCGCGGACCACGTTAGGCATGTACCTGTATTGAGTGTTCGTGCATGTCGAAGAAGTGGTCAACCCATCAATCGAAGTCCTGCCGCCGCCGCTGGTGCCAGGGTCCGTCGACGACGTCCATTACAGGAGTCAATGTCAGACTTTCCCCGTGTTGCTCAGAACGATGGATGGCACGGGGCCTACTCCATTGCGCGGCGGAGGCCACTGCTTCTTTGGGAGAAGAGGCAGAGATGGCTGCCTGGATGTGCTCTAATTTGAGGTAACAACTGAATCTTGTCAGATACTAGTTAAATCCGAGCTATGGGTGTGAAGCACTGATGTGCCAGTACATTTGATTGTGACCTGTTCTAATTTTGTACCTGAACTTTTTTTAGAAAGGGTTGTACGTCAAGTTAATGTGCTAGCATAAATTATTGTCTTGTCTGTCTGTTTTCTTTGCACAGCATTCAAGATATTTCCCTGTCATTGATAAAGACGATGAACCGTTATGTACGAGTTCGTTGGTTTCAACATAGCCCTACCCGTAGCGATCCACTGCTTCCATCCTGATTGTGCCGCATGCGTGAAATTTATGTATGCAAGTTCAATGTGCTATGATGTTCTATATGATTGTGTCAACTATATAAGTTTTAACTGAGCATAAATGTGTATGGCTGAAAGATTTATTTACAAGCATTGACCGATGGGTCTCTCTCTCTCTCTCTCTCACACACACACACACACAAGTGGGACCCGTTGAATTATTTCTTTGCTCGTGACAGCTTTTAATTAGGTTCCACTGTAATCTAACTTTTTTCTTAAGTTATTAATTGAGCTCAGTGACTTCAAAAAGTTGTACAGAAGCCTTGTTTGGGCGTTTCCGGCGTCGATGAATGTGGGTTGAGTAGCCATGTTAGGTTGTAATGTACTACATAGGCCTTTTTTTAAAACATCAGCAATGCAACTGGGCCAGCAGTTGTACACAATATCCGGGTCAACTTGTTATTCTCCGCCCCGCTGCGCTGCAAACTTTCCTAGGAGGTATGCATTAGGCTTAACAAGAAAATGGATTTTAAGAAATAATAAATGGAATGTAATTATAATAACTGGGTAGTAACTATAAAAAATGCACCAAACGCTTAATTAGTTTAAAAAATATATTATTTTGGAATTTGAAAATTTTAATATCATTACTTGTTGCACGCGCAATATTCCGTTGGATTTTAACGTAATACAACTTTATTTTCAAATTATATTTAATCTGACTAGAAATTTCGGATAAAAATATTTCGCATCCCATAAAAATGTGGGAATTTTTTTTTGAATTCTGTTTTGAGCGGTTGGTTGAAATTATTAATCGTTGTCCTAGCTAGAAAATGGGTTGTACTTTTAACAAACTGTAAATGGGATGTAGTAAATTCCATTAGAATAAAAAATGGGATGTACATTCTTACAAATCCCAAATGGGCTATATGTTCTCTGCCACACACTTCTGGGCCTTCTAAGTTGACGCATCCCCTAAAAAAACTAAGTTGACGCGTATGCAAGGCTTTGTCAACAACACACGGTTCGGCAGAATTGTGGTCGTTGGATGTCCATCCAACGGATGTCGGCTTCTTCTTCAATCTCAGATATTCTTGCTTCAAATTACCAAAAATGATTCCTCCCCGACATCCGGGCGCACTGCTTTAGAGGCTGACCAGGCCTACTAAGTTGACGCGTGCACCAAGGGCTTTGTCAACTTAGTCAATATAAACGATTCTAGCTGCAGTGACCGTACGATGTCCATCCAACGGTCATAGTGCTTCTTCAACCTCTGGTCTTCTTGCTCCAGCCGCCCAAAGCAGCGCCGGTCGTGCCGCATGCTCCTGCCTCCCGTGGCTGGCTGTGTGCATGGAGGCCTCACCGCCCTACTACTCCCACCGCTGGCCGACCATCCTCTACTCACCAAGACCCCTCGTTATTCCGCGGTGATGGGAGCCTCACACCGCGCCGAACCAAGTGAACCTCGTACTTCTCTCGCGCATTCTTCCACCGCCGTCTTCCCGGCTCGCGCTGTCCCTTCCTAGGCCTCGCCGTCGTCCACCGCCTGGGTGCTCTCGGCCTTGGCGTGGTCAACGTGGTCAAGGAACGACTTCCATCGGACGTGGATCTGATGTGGAGAGGTCGATATTGGGTCCACGACGCAAAGAAGGAAGTGCCTCCTTATTACGCGAAAAATAATGATTCATCCACCTGATAGCAGGGACCCACCGGATGGGCCACTGTATTAAAAAACGTTTCCCCCCTGACTGCTGGGACCCACCGAACGGGCCACCGTATTGTGTGAAAAAAACGTTCCCCCCGCTGTTAGCTCGGACCCACCGGAAGTGCCTCCTTATTACGCACAAAAAAGTGAATACTCCCCCTGCTGGTTGGGACCCACCTTAGTGGGAGGCTGACTTGTGGGCCTACTAAGTTGACGGGGACGGAGTGCTTTGTCAACTTAGTCAATTTGAACGATTCTAGCTTCAGTGACCGTATGATGTCCATCCAACGGCCGTAGTGCTTCTTCAACCTCTGGTCTTCTTGCTCCAGCCGCCAAAGCAGCGCCAGTCGTGCCGCATGCTCCTCGCCTCCGTGGCGGTCAGGTCGCCGCCGAGGCCTCACCACCCCTACTATTCCCACCACCGCCAGGCATCCTCTACTCACACGCACTTCGTTATTCTCAGAGCGACGGCAGCCTCACACCGCAGCGAACCGGTGAACCTCAGACTCCTCACGCTGGGCATCCACCGCGCGCCTTCCCGGCTCCACGTCGTCCCCTTCCTAGGCCTCACCGTCATCCACCGCCCTGGTGCTCTCGGTGCAGCGTGGTCAATGTGGTCAAGGAAAGGCTTCCATCGGACATGGACCGTACGTGGAGAGGCTGACAGCTGGGTCCACGGCCACAGCAAGGAAGTGCCTCCTTATTACGTGCAAAATAATTATTCCTCCACCTGACAGCGGGGATGCACCGGACGGGCCACCGTATTTTGCGAAAAAATGTTTCCCCCTGACTGCTGGGACCCACCAGCTACATCTTCGCACACAATGAAGTGCGTCCGGGCAAAAAAAGAAAAAACAATTCGCCCCCCAGACTGCTGGGACCCACCATCTACATCTTCGCAGGCAAGGAAGTGCCTGACAGTCGGGACCCACCTGGTTGAAGCGTACGTAGCGTTGTCATTCTGGTCGCGAACGTACGCATACATCTACAGTAGATGTAGAGCGCGCGACGTGTCATAGTAGAGGCGCACACGTAGCATGTACACGCACGCAAATGGCGCAGCAAGAAAGAAAATACGGCCACGTACGTACATACGGGCAGGGTCTCGAATGCCTACTCGCGCATATGTATGGCCAGGGCTCGTGTACATGGCTGGGTCAGAACGGAGAAACAGCGTCGTCGTCATGTTCATGGGGAGCCAACCGGCTGGGTCAGAACGGAATGCGTCGTCGTGTTCATCGGGAGGGCTTGGACAGAACAGCCGATGGAAACGAGGCCTGGCGTACTACAGAACGGAGGAAACGGCCTTGTGTTTGACCGGCCACGGTCGAAATGGGATCCTGTTCATCGGGAGGGGTCTGGCGTACCGCAAAATGAAGGAAACATACCTCCTACAGTCGAACGGGGGTCCTGTTGATCGGGAGGGGTGTGGCGTACCGCAAAATGGAGGAAACGGATTTGTGTTGGAGCGCCACGGTCAAACGGGTCTGTTCATCGGGAGGGTGTGGCGCATCGCGAAAGCGGAACTCCACGGGATCTCGTTCATCTCCACCGTCGACCCCTCCGGCCTCCACAGGCTCTCGCTCATCCACCGTCGACCTCCTCCAGCCTCCACCTGCGACTGTTCACCCACGGGCTCCTGTTCATCCAGCCTCCACCGCGCGCTACTCCACCGACTACTGTTCAACCAACCCTCTCCACGGGCTCCTGTTCAACCACCCCTCCACGGGCTACTATTCATCCAGCCATCCACTGTCTACTGTTCATCCAGCCCTCCACGGAGTGGTCCTGTTCATCCAGCCCTCCACGGGGTCCTGTTCATCCAGCCCCAACCAGCTCGATCGATCGGGGTCCTGTTCATCCAGCCCCAACCAACTCGATCGATCGGGGTCCTGTTCATCCAGAGGCAACACCACGGGGTCCTGTCCATCCACCCCTACCGGGAACTGTTCATCCACCCCCAGCAACGCTCATTGTTCATCCAGAGGCAGCATCGATCGGCTTCAGTTAGCAACAGTAGCGAAGGAATCGCTCGATCGGGTTCAGTTAACAGCCATCGATCGATTGCCCGAGTTCAAGATGCTGTAGTAGCTGCGGTGCAATTGCTCGGGTTGATTAGAGCCCAACGCCGACCGCACCCGCAGCATGCGTACGAGAAACGCGCATCTCTCGGCCCCAACCACCCACCGTAATCGGGAACACCCCGATATTTCCCCCGCCCTCGCTTCTACCACGGTTTTTTTCGTCATGGACGGCCCAAAGAATGTCATGTAGCTGCGTCTCCAGCCCGCCCAGCACAAAAAGCCCATTTTCTGTCATGATTTTTTGTCATAGAAGTAGGACCCCACCACATCTATGGTGATACCGTGTTTTGTCACAATTATTGTCATAGAAGTGTCATAAGTATGACAGAAAAAAATTTCGTTCGGCCCAAAATGTCACGGATGTGTCTTTTTTTGTAGTGAGGGGGTGCCGCACACGGCTAGGCAATTGTCTGTTATGTGCTAGGTGCCCCCCTCCCACATATATATATAGGTGGGAGGGAATGAGGAGAAGCCAAAGGAGGCGCCCAAGTAGGAGGAATCCTACTTGGGGTCCCTCCCAAGCTGCGCCCCCCTTTCCTTATTTGGAGTGCGGGGAAAGGTAGGGGAGGGTGGCTCCCCCCTTTTTCCTTTCTCCCATGAGAGGAAAAGGTAGGAGGGGCTAGCCCTCCCCCTTTTCCTTCTCTAGGGCTGGCCAAACAAGGGGGGGCACACCAGCCCCCTTGTGGGCTGGTCTATCCCCTCCTTTGTCCCATAAGGCCCATAAATTGCCGGGGGGGGAGGGTGCCCGGAACCCCTTTGGGTGACCCGGTTCCTTCCCGGTATGTCCCGAAACACTTCCGGTGTCCAAATACCATCGCCCTATACATCAATCTTTACCTCTCAACTATTTTGAGACTCCTCGTCATGTCTGTGATCTCATCCGGGACTCCGAACAACATTCGGTCACAAAAACATATAACTCATATAACACTATATCGTCCACAAACATTAAGCGTGCAGACCCTACGGGTTCGAGAACTATGTAGACATGACCGAGACACCTCTCCGTCAATAACCAATAGCGGAACCTGGATGCCCATATTGGCTCCTACATATTCTATGAAGATTTTTATTGGTTGAACCGTTATGACAACATACATAATTCCCTTTGTCCATCGGTATGTTACTTGCCCGAGATTCGATCGTCGGTATCTTCATACCTAGTTCAATCTCGTTACCGGCAAGTATCTTTACTCATTCCATAATACATCACCTTGTGACCAAATCCTTAGTCATTTGCTTGCAAGCTTATGATGTGTATTACCGAGAGGGCCCAGAGATACCTCTCTGATAGTCGGAGTGACAAATCATAATCTCGATCTATGCCAACTCAACAAACACCTTCGGAGATACCTATAGAGCATCTTTATGACCATCCAGTTATGTTATGACGTTTGATAGCACACAAGGCATTCCTCTGGTATTCAGGAGTTGCATAATCTCATAGTCGAAGGAATATGTATTTGACATGAAGAAAGCAATAGCAATAAACTGAACGATCATTATGCTAAGCTAATGGATGGGTCTTGTCCATCACATTATTCTCCTAATGATGTGATACCGTTACCAAATGACAACACATGTCTATGGTTAGGAAACCTTAACCATCTTTGATCAACGAGCTAGTCTAGTAGAGGCTTACTAGGGACACAGTATTTGTTTATGTATTCACACATATATTTAAGTTTCCGATCAATACAATTCTTGCATGAATAATAAACCTTTATCATGAATAAGGAAATATAAAATAACAACTTTATTATTGCCTCTAGGGCATATTTCCTTCACCTAGTTAGTAGCTAGATGGCTTCTTCTGTCTTTTTGATCTTCAATACAATGTTCTCCTCGATGTTCATAGAGATCTATTTGATATAACTATTTTTTACGGTGTGTTTGTTGGATCCGATGAGTTGTGAGTTTATGATCAGATCTATCCATGAATATTATTTGAGTCTTGTTTGAATTCTTTTATGCATGATTGTTATATCTTTGTATTTCTTCTCTGATTTATTGGTTTGGTTTGGCCAACTAGATTGATTTATCTTGCCATGGGAAGAGGTGCTTTGTGATGGGTTCGATCTTGCGGTGCTCAATCTTAGTGACAGAAAGAGACATGAAACGCATATATCACTGCTATTATGGGTAACAAGATGGGGTTTATTCATAAGTGAGTTTACCTTCTCTAATGCATTACTCTGTTTTTTCATGAACTTAATACACTAGATACATGCTGGATAGCGGTCGATGTGTGGAGTAATAGTAGTAGATGCATAATCATTTTGGTCTACTAATCTTGGACCTGATGCCTATATACATGACCATTGCCTTGGATATCGTCATAATTATTTGCTTTTCTGTCAATTGCCCACCAGTAATTTGTTTACCCAACGTATGCTATTTTCTTGAGAGAAGACTCTAGTGAAAACTATGGCCCCCAAGTCTATTTCCTGTCATATATTAAACCCAAAAATACCTTGCTGCAATTTTCTTTTATTTCTTTTATTTTGTGTTTTAGTTAGATCTATTTATCAAATCTCATACAATTTATTCTATCTCAATACCGTTGAGGGATTGACAGCCCCTTTACGCGATGGGTTGCAAGTATTTGTAGTTTGTGTGCAGGTGATATATACATAGTGATGCTTGGTTCTCCTACTGGATTGATAACCTTGGTTTCATAACTGAGGGAAATACTTACCTCTGCTGTGCTGCATCATCCTCTCCTCTTCGTGGAATTATCAATGCAGATTACAAGCATCATCCCTCTCCCCCTCATCCTCTTCTTCCTCGTCCTTATCTTCCTCATCCTCGCGAGCAAAGGAGACGCGGGTGTCCTCGGACCGGGCGTTCGAGGGTTCTCGGATCCACAGTCCCTCCCAGTTCCTCTTCGTCTCTTTCTTCTCCTTAGCCGGACCCACATATGGTTACTCGAACAGCAGAGCTTCGAGGTGAGGAGTGTGGGCCTCTTCGGGCAATGGCGTCGACGGTTAATCTTCTCTGCCTTGTTGCACCAAGCCTGATTTTAGAGGAATAAGACATGATTGCTCTATTAAAGAGACATAAGATGCAGAAACGGTAAAACGCTATGAATGAACTACTTTTACCTCAGATGGGCCATGGTCGGCATCAAGGCCACAGTCTTGTCCTTTCTTGGGGACCTTGTTTTTGGACGGCTTGAACAACGCCGTCCACATGCCGTCTAGATTGGTGCGGAAGAAGTTCTGCACCATCCCATGTCTTCAGGCTTGTACATCCACATCAGGTTGGCCCGGAGTTGGAGGGGAAGATTGCAGCGTTGGAGCATGACGTGAATCACGTCCACCAGCTTGATGTCGTGCCCAATCTGTGAATTGAGCCTCTTCTGGAGTGCTTCCACCTTGCATGGGTTTCCCCAATCGAGGCCTTTCCTCATCCAGGATACCAATCTCCTCGGAGGCTCAGCCATGAAGGCGGGGATCCCCAATTGGCCTTTGGCGGGCAGCTCGATGATATAGAACCACTCCCGCTGCCACAGCTTAATCGTCTCCACGAAGATGCCTTGTGGCCAGATCACCTTCTAGAGTTTACTTATCATTGCCCCGCCGCATTCGGCAAGTTGGGCACCGCTGCTCATCGGTTTGATGTAGAATGTCTTCAGCCACATGCCGAAGTGCAGCTCGATGCAGAGGAAAGCTTCACAAACGGTGATGAACGTTGCAATGTGAAGAATGGAATTTGGGGCTAGGTGGTGGAAGTATAGCCCGTAGAAGAACACCAGCCCCCTCACAAAGGGATGGAGGGGGAACCCCAGACCTCGGATAAGATGGGGGATGAAGACCACCCTCTCCCCTAGCTTGGGAGTAGGGATGGGTTGGCCAGGCTCCGGCATCTGGCAGACGGGTCCGGCGGGTATGTAACCCGTGACTCAGAGCTCATCGATGGTGCCCTCCGTGATGATGGAAGGCACCCACTTTCCCTTAAACTCTGCGTCAGCCATAACTGGAGGAGGGTGAATGCTTGGAGGAACTTGGAGGTTTGGGAATTGATCTGGGGCGCTAGAGCTCCGAAGGCTGTAGGCAATGGCGAGGAGATGGAAGCGTGGGGGAAAGTGGGATGGAAATACTTTGCTTTTATAGGTCAGTAAAAGACCAAGAGTCCCCTTACTGCACCGTAAGAATTGCCATGTTCCAACCTCTCATGTCGTTATGCGCGCATTGGGTGAAACAATTCGTTGATGATATCCACCAAAAAATAGAGCATGATCTATGCATTGATGAGATGTGCCAATAACAAAGCTGCCTCGGGTCGTGATTCAAGTTACAAGAACCGGATCACTTAGTGCCATAGGTGGTGGCAGTTCGGTAAAAATTATCATGTAAGAAACCACTGTTCACACTCACTGGCAGGCCTTTGAGGCTAAGCTATCTCGGGACTTCGGGTGCCGATGTACGCCCCTTAAAACATGTGGTCGGCAGGCAATCCCGTTGAAGGGAAGTTCAATAATTGCTTTGAATAAAGAAGATCTTGGATCTAAATGAAAGTCAGCTGGAGGAATAACTCACTTGCCAAGTCAAAGACTACAAATTGGAAACATTGGTCCAAATGGATCTTACGTCCTTGGCTTCGAACACAAGTTCAGGGGCCACTGCCAGTGTCCTAGAATAGGGGTATCAACCTAGTTGGCCCACAGTCCATGGGCCGAGCATATGGCCTACCGATCTCGACAAGGAAGGACTCCGGAAGCCTCGAACACAAACGTGATCAAGACGACACTACCGAAGACTTAGCGTGTACTTCAAGGACAACTCCAACTGATGGCGTGATTATTCCTAGTAGGAACCGACCATATGTAACCCTAGATACCCGTGGTGCCTATATAAGCCAGAGGTTTTAGTCTATAGAGAAAAAATCACAATTACCAGCCTTAGGGTTTAGAACACGACATATGATCTCGAGGTAGATCATCTTGTACTCAATACTTCATCACCAATACAATCAAAGCAAGATGTTGGGTTTTACCTCTTCAAGAGGGTCCAAACCTGGGTAAACATTGTGTCCCTCGTCTACTATTACCCATCGATCCAGATCCATAGCTCAGGACCCCTGAGGGAGTCCTGGATTAGGGGGTGTCAGGATGGCCGGTCTATACCTTCAGCCGGACTCCTGGACTATGAAGATACAAGATTGAAGACTTCGTCCCGTGTACGGATGGGACTTTCCTTGGCGTGGAAGGCAAGCTTGATGATGTGGATATTTAGATCTCCTACCATTGTAACCGACTTTGTGTAACCCTAACCCTCTCCAGTGTCTATGTAAATCGGAGGGTTTTAGTCTGTAGGACAACATACAACAATCATACCATAGGCTAGCTTCTAGGGTTTAACCTCCTCGATCTCGCAGTAGATCTACTCCTGTACTACCCATATCATCAATATTAATCAAGCAGGACGTAGGGTTTTACCTCCATCAAGAGGGCCCGAACCTGGGTAAAACATTGTGTCCCTTGTCTCCTGTTACCATCCGCCTAGACGCATAGTTCGGGACCCCCTACCCGAGATCCACCGGTTTTGACACTGACATTGGTGCTTTCATTGAGAGTTCCTTTGTGTCGTCGCTTTTGGGCCCGATGGCTCCTTCGATCATCAATAGCGATGCAGTCCAGGGTGAGACTTTTCTCCCCCGACACATCTTCGTCTTCGGCGGCTTCGCAATGCGGGCCAATTCGTTTGGCCATCTGGAGCAGATCGAAAGCTACGCCCATGGCCATCAGGTCAGGCTTGGAAGTTTAAACTACATGGCTAACGTCCGCGGGAACTTGATCTTCGACGGATTCGAGCCACAGCCCAGCGCACCGCACTATCACGATGGGCATGATCTAGCTCTGCCGTCGAACAGTGCCCTGGAGGCCGCACACGCATCGGTTCCGACCATTAATTCGGAGCCAACTGCGCCGATCGAGGATGAGCGGTTGGACGCCGCCTTGGGGGCTACGATCCCAAAGGCGATCGAGCCGAACACCATGCCCGCACTCTGCAAGACCCATGACTCCGAGGGGCCAGACTCCTCTCCGGACTCCGAGCCCTCCGCGCCCCTGCCGATCGAATCCGATTGCACGTCGATCATGGAGTTCACCGCCGCAGCTATCTTTCAGCACTCGCCCTTCGGCGACATTCTGAAGTCACTAAAGTCTCTCTCTTTATCAGGAGAGCCCTGGCCGGACTACAGTCAGCAAGGTTGGGATACGTACGATGAAGAAATTCAAAGCCCACCCACCACCCATTTGGTCGCCACTATCGATAATTTAAACGACATGCTCAATTTCGACTCCGAAGACATCGACGGTATGGACGATGATGTAGGAGATGCACATGAAGCAATGCCTATAGGGCACTGGACAGCCACCACATCTCATGATGTGTACATGGTGGACACACCTAAAGGAAGCGACGACGAGGAACACAGGGATGCAACGAGGGATCGTTCTCTCGAAAAGCAAGCAAAGCGGCGACGTAAGCACCGCTCCAAGCCCCGCCTCGACAAAGACAACAGCCATACAGACCCAGCCATAGAGCAGGATGAGCCGGTGGATGATGAGCATGCCTTAGAGCAACCGTTCGAACAGGACAACTTGGATAAACAAACCGAACAACCCGTCCCGAGCGAAAACGACACTGCGGACGACCTTACGCCGGATAAGCTCACGGAGCAGAAGAACCTCCACAAAAGGCTCATTGCAACCGCACGCAGCCTGAAAAAGCAGAAGTGAAAGCTAAAAACTATGGAAGACGCACTCAGAATCAGATGGAGCAAAGTACTCAATACCGCAGACAAATACGGTGGCAGTCGCCACACTAAAAGCTATCCGAAGGGAAAGCTACTGCCCGAATTTGACGAAGAGGCCTTAGAGCCCCTGCACTCAAAAAGTAAGAAAGCCACCCGGTCGGATAGACGACCCCATGGCCGGCATAAAGCGGCAAGCATCGCTGCACTCAAGCTGGCATGCGACACACTCAAGGATTCGCATCAAAAAGATGGCCCAGCTAGATCTATTTATGGGCCAAGAAAGCAAGCTTTCGTAAGCAATGCAACAAAACCAGTATCAGAACATCACGGCACACCCAAATACAGGGGTGCCGCACACCCCCTATGTTTCACCGATGAGGTCCTGGATTATGAATTTCCAGCGGGATTCAAACCCGTAAACATAGAGGCGTACGACGGAACAACAGACCCTGGAGTCTGGATCGATGATTATATCCTCCACATACATATGGCCAGAGGAGATGACCTCCACGCCATAAAATACTTACCCCTCAAGCTTAAAGGGCCAGCCCGGCATTGTCTCAAAAGCCTTCCTGAAAACACAATTGGAAGTTGGGAAGAGCTCGAGTATGCTTTCCGAGCAAATTTTCAAGGGACCTATGTCCGCCCTCCGGATGCAGACGATCTCAGTCACATAACGCAACAGCCCGGAGAGTCAGCTCGGCAATTCTAGAATAGATTTCTTACTAAAAAGAATCAGATAGTCGACTATCCGGATGTTGAAGCCTTCGCAGCTTTTAAACATAGCGTCCGAGACAAATGGCTCGCCAGACAGCTCGGCCAAGAAAAGCCAAGAACAATGGCCGCATTAACAAGCCTCATGACCCGCTTTTGCGCAGGAGAGGACAGGTGGTTGGCAAGATGTAGCACCAGCGACCCAAGTACATCCGAAACTAGGGATGGAAACGGAAAATCGCGACGCAACAAGGACCGTCGCCGGACTAAGGAAAACAGTCCGAAGAGCACGGCAGTCAATGCCGGATTCAAAAGATCATGGCAGAATCAGAAAAAGCCGCCCCTCAAAGATAATAGGGACGAGCTGTCCAACTTAAACAAAATCTTGGACAAGATATGTCAGCTACACAGTACTCCTGGGAAGCCTGCAAACCATACCCACAGAGATTGCTGGGTTTTTAAACAATCCGGCAGACTCAACGCCGAACACAAGGGGCTCGACACACCAAGCGAAGACGATGACGAACCCCAAAAGGAGAGCACCAGGAAACAAAAGAATTTTCCACAAGAAGTAAAAACAGTAAACTTACTTCACATAACAAAATGTGCGGCGCCCATAAAGGTACGCGCCATACGGCCTATCCCAAAGAAGTCTCGCCACTGGTTGTTAAAACCAATCACCTTTGATCATCTGGATTACTCTAGAAGTATCAGGAACGCAGGCTGGACTGCCTTGGTATTAAATCCAATAATTGGCGGACTCCACTTTACAAATGTCCTGATGGACGGCGGCAGCGGTCTAAACCTGATATGTCAGGACACAATCCGCTGCATGGGGATAGACCCAACAAGAATTCGCCACAGCAAAACCACCTTTCAAGGGGTAACGCCAGGTCCGGATACCCATTGCATGGGTTTTCTCCGGCTTGAAGTTATATTCGGCTCCCCCAATAACTTCCGCCGTGAAAAGCTAGCTTTCCACATCGTCCCATTCTCAAGTCGCTATCAAGCACTGCTGGGACGCGAAGCTTTCGCCCGCTTTAACGCAATACCGCATTATGCGTCTCTTACGCTCAAGATGCCCGGTCCACTAGGCATCATCTCATTAAAGGGAAAACATTGAGTGCGCCCCCCCCTCCCATTGTGCGGTTGCCTTAACAGCCCCACAATAATATGGCTTCACCAGCCAAAACATCTAAACAGGTCGTTAAGGCCACGGACACGGCTACACTAGTCCGATATAAACATATAACTGATAAAGGCTTAATAGCCATATACTCCTGCACTAGGGGCTCGGCGCATATAAAATAAGAGAAAATCAAGCTCAATTTTACCCATTTCAATTTATACTTTGTTTATTTTAGTATAACTTCTGTTCGGCACGACCTTTTTTCAACTAAGTTCCTCTCTTTTAAAGATGAACATCGTGTTGGGCCCGTCCAGGATATGGCACAACGGAGACACAGGCGTAGACGTGCAGCAGGGACCCATTCCAAGGATTCTTTTCAAATTAAGACCCTGCGTAAACCTTTTTTACTGTCTCTTGTTGATACACATCCCCTGGTTTTTTCTGGTATAACCAAGGAGGAGGTTGGTGTCTTGGCATGTGGCCACGTCAGAATTTTTGCGCGTACCTGGACACTAGGGGCTTATAACTAAGGGCGTTGTCTCGCCCGCCCTCATAAAGACCGAACACCTTAGGGAGTGTTCGACGTCACGAGTTTGGCCTTATATGCATCAGCTCCGAATCATGTCTTTGGTCAAATGTTGGGTTGCCCGGCTCCTGTGTTTTGCTGCCTTCGTTCCGCTCTATCGGCTAAGCGGCACCGGAGAACTCTGCGATGTGCCCGGCTCGGCCGGCGAGCACCTCGATGAAAGCGAAAGCTAGCTGTCATGATATAGCGTGAGACTGGTCAACCACTCGATGACTTACCGGAATCTATAGGATTCCTCCGCATTAACGAAGGGCCATTTCCCGGCCAGGTACATAGCGCCCCGAATTCGGGCAAGCGCGGTCGCCACCAGGGGCTACCTAAGTAGCCTCACTGTCAAGCTCCTATGGCTAAGTGAAAGTGATAAAGCATTATAGTCCGATTGCCTAGTTCGCTGCGCTATCACCTCCTTTGTAGGACCAAGACGTTGGGTCAAGTGTGAAAATGCACCTTCTGCGAACACCCCCGCATTATTTGCGTGGGGGCTGAAGCCGACGACTGCCATCTTTCAGATTATATATATATATCTTAAACGGCCGCACAGGAGGTGTTACAATACTTGAAGGCACAAGTATAAAAAGCTTCTACAATTTATCAAAATATTGTTTTACAATAACACATGCTATTCGAATATACCATCCTTCGAGGCCTGCGTCTCTATTACACGAGCGCCTTGTAGAACTTCTGGAAAATAGTGCTCGGCAGGTACTCGGCTTTCGTCCGAATCTCGGGATGCAACAGCGGTGGTTTCCATCTCCGCCCAGTATGTCTTGACACGGGCAAGAGCCATCCATGCACCCTCTATGCATGCTGACCTCTTCATTGCATTAATACGCGGCACCGCACCAAGGAACTACTGCACCAAGCTGAAATAACTTTTCGGCTCTGATCTCTCTGGCCACAGATGACTCATGACGCACTTCATGGCGAGTCCGGACAACCTATTCAGTTCGGCCCATTCGGCCAGACGATCGGCCACTGACAGTGGACGCTCTGGATTGTGGAACTACGACCAGAAGAGCTTTTCCACTTCGTGATCTTCTTGATCCCGAAAGTGTTCGGTCGCATTAGCAGCACTCGCTGCCAAATCCAGATAGGTGTCCGCCGTACTCCACAACCGGTCTAACGGAGCATGCTTAGGATCATAAAACTTCGTCCGCAGCATAAAGGGCTTTCCAGCTGCGATCTCTCCAACCTGACGCAGCTCTCATCGCAGAGTGAGCATCCTTTGCATCGGCAACGGCCTTCTCCAAGTCCATCTGTTCCGCCCGGTCTTCTTTTTCAAGAAGTTTGCAACGGTCAGCAGCGCTCTTTAGCTTCATGGCCATCTCGGCCATCTCTTTCTTGCTTCGGCAGTGAGCAGCCTGTTCCGCTCTCAGCTCTTCAGGGGCCTTCTCGGCAGCTGCATCACTTTTTCTGGCTTGTTCCTTGGCTCGGCCAAGTTCTGCCCGAAGACTCTCCACGGCGGCTACACCATCTGCATCAAGCACACACATAGTAAGATACTGGCATAAGCTCCTCTTACCTGGTGCCACCGGAGGGATTACGTACCTTGTGCCTCGTCAAGTTGCTTGTTAACAAGCACGATGTCGGCATCTGCCACGTCAAGTTGCCGCTTTAGCTCGGCAAATTCATTAGTCCGGCTGTATTCCGGACACTTCGACACCTACATACAAAGGCGGCATTTTAGACCTGGGATTATGATCCTCTGCGCGCCGTCACTTTTGACAACGCACAGAGTCTCAGGGCTACTATCTACACAGGGCGCATCTTACTTATGCACAACTGTCAAAAGGGTGCGTTATTTCGCATACCTCAAAACCCGTCAGTAAACTTCTGACGGCCTCGTGCAATCCGCTTTCCGCGGACGAAATCCTTTCAATCACCATGCCCATCAATGCACGGTGCTCCTCTGATATAGATGCTCGCCCTAGCAGATTCTTCAGCTCCTCCAACCGTGCACCGGACGGTGCCGGACTCGTCCTATGGCCTCTTTCGAAGGCCGGACGCGGAGAACCTTGGGGGGCCATATGGCTACCTTCTGCCCCTACCGGATTCGGAGAAACCCTCCGCGACGATACCTCAGGGTCGCCCGCCTCGCTAGGTGGTACGGCAGGGGGAGGCATTCTACTCTCCATCATCTCCAGAAGAAGGTCCCCCGAAGACGAGCTCTGCTGAGAAGGGTTGAGGTCCGAGCTACAAGTTAAAAATTTTGGTTACACTTCTCAGATATAAAACAAGGATTCTTCTCAAAGAAAAAACCTCTCTTTACTTACGGCTCGGTGGAGGGCTGACCCCCTTGAGGGTATAATTCGGCCGAGGTATCCCCCAGCGCAGGACCCCTGACGTGGATTTCTTCCCCCGTTTTGAGGCCATGGTCTCTGGGTCTTTAGAGGCGGTCCTCTTCTTCCCCTGAGGAGAGGAATTTTCGATTCCTTCCCTCCGAACAGCCTCCTTCGAAGGGGCCGTAGTTTCCTTGTACCCTCCCTTGCTTTCCTCCAAAAGCACAATCTTCAACATCCTGACTAGCACGGGATCTGGCCTGGTCTCAGGGAGGGGAGCCGGACACCTGATCAGCTTTGCTTTGGCTATTCACTCCTATTTAAAAGGACATCTCTTTTAGGGGCAAGTTTATGACAAATATATGGATAGCGAGTCCGGGCACAAGGCTACTTACTTGAGTATCCGAGCGATTGCAGCTCAGACCTGTGTCCTCGGTCAAATCCGGACACATTGCTTGTGATCCGAAGAACAGTTTATACATCTCCGCTGGCGTTGCGCCCATAAAATGCTGGAGAGCTCTCGGTCCCTTCGGATTAAATTCCCACAGGCGAAGGGAGCGACGTTTGCCGGGCAGGGTTCGGCGGATCAGCATGACTTGCGTCACTTTGACTAGGCTGAGGTCTCTTTCTAAGAGATCCCAGATGCGGCCCTGCAACAAGGGCACGTCCTTGGATGGCCCCCAGTCTAGGCCTTTATTGGCCCACGACACTAGCTGCTGTGGGGGACCCGAGCGAAAGGTAGGCGGCGCCACCCATTTGGTGCCCCTGGGAGCAGTGATATAGAACCACTCTCGTTGCCATAAGCCGAGCTCCTCTTGAAAAGAGCCATCGGGCCATGGAGCATCGACATTCTTGCTTATAACAGCGCCTCCGCACTCTGCGTGCCGTCCCTCGATCATCTTCGGCTCTACTTTAAAGGTCTTGAGCCATAGTCCGAAGTGAGGAGTAACATGGAGGAATGCTTCACACACGATGATGAATGAGGAAACATGGAGGATGGACTCCGGAGCTAAGTCATGAAATTCCAACCCATAATAGAACATTAGACCCCTCACGAACAGATCCATCGGGAAGCCTAACCCCCGAAGGAAGTGAGACATGAACACCACACTCTCACCGGGCTTGGGACTGGGAATAGCCTGGCCTTGAGCAGGCAGCCGATGCGAAATTTCGCCGGTCAAGAACTTGGCCTCCCTCAACTTTAGCACGTCCTCCTCCGTGACGGAGGAGGGCATCCATCGGCCTTGAAGGTCGGAACCAGACATTGTCGAAGGTCCGAAGAGCCTGAAATCTGGAGCCTAGGGTGTTGGAACTTGAGGCAACGGGCGAACTTGTTTGAGATTGAAAGAAAGGAGTAAGGCCTTTGTCTCTTTATAGGAGATTGAATACCAAGAGCCCTCCCCGTAACCGTTTGGGACTCGCCTTTAATCGAGAAAACATGCCAACAGGCACGATTGGGTTACCCACGTCCGTATTGATGAGAATCCCGTAAATAAAGGGGACACGATCTCTGCTTTGACAAGACGTGCCAAGGAAACCGCCTCACAAAATGCGCTGAGGTGGGGGAGTAAAAATGATTCGAATAAAGGCTTGGCTGTAGTGTGATGTCACGCTACGAAATACGTCAACAGATTAGATTTGTGTAAATGTTATTCTCTCTATGGCAATATGTGGAAACTTATTTTGCAGAGCCGGACACTATCCTTAGTGTTTAAAATCTTTTATGAAGTACTTGGAGGAGGAACCCGCCTTGCAATGCTGAAGACAATCTGCACGCCGGACTCGTCGTCATTGAAGCCTGGTTCAGGGGCTACTGAGGGAGTCCTGGATTAGGGGGTGTCCGGATGGCCGGACTATACCTTCAGCCGGACTCCTGGACTATGAAGATACAAGATTGAAGACTTCGTCTCTTGTCTGGATGGGACTTTCCTTGGCGTGGAAGGCAAGCTTGGCGATGTGGATATTTAGATCTCCTACCATTGTAACCGACTTTGTGTAACCCTAACCCTCTCCGGTGTCTATATAAACCGGAGAGTTTTAGTCCGTAGGACAACATACAAAAATCATACCATAGGCTACCTTCTAGGGTTTAACCTCCTCGATCTCGTGGTAGATCTACTCTTGTACTACCCATATCATCAATATTAATCAAGCAGGACGTAGGGTTTTACCTCCATCAAGAGGGCCCGAACCTGGGTAAAACATTGTGTCCCTTGTCTCCTGTTACCATCCGCCTAGACGCACAGTTCGTGACCCCCTACCCGAGATCCGCCGGTTTTGACACCGACAACCCCCTACCCGAGATATGCCGGTTTTAGTACCGACAATGGGTACTACAGATGAATCATTTGGGACATTTTATATATCGCAAACCTTTATCGGCAGAGCAGCGTGCGGGATAGATTCAAGCTTCGCTTAGTTTTATATGCACTCTTACATCCTATCACATACGGTATTGTAGAACTAAATGTTGTGATAGACCGCTTATCGTACATAGTTTACAATCATTAACTGTTTATGATGCGGCGCGCATCGCAAAAGTTGCACCACGGAATAGCACGTGTGATAGTAATGTCATCCCTCATGAGTAGCAAAAGGATGGAGCATTTGGGAAATTTCATATATCGAAAAAAGTTGGGTGACGACTCACGTTTGGGATAGACGAGGGCATCGCATACTCTTAGTTCTACCAAACATATGCATTCTTGCTCCCTATCGCAGACGATTTATCTGGGTCATGTGGGATGGACCCCCCTATCGCACACACAAGCAAGGCGACATTTTAAAACTATGTCGCATAAAGGGGGTGAAAACCGTTTGTATAGGATGTCGCTGCACCAGTGGATGTAGATGGGAAATGGCAGGGACTAGGGTTGATGGAGATGACTACTGCGAAGATGGCGATGTGTGCGATGTTCTATTGCTCAGTTGTCCTTGGGCCTTTTATAAACGTTGTTTAGGTGGATCAGGCGGCTCCGTTGGCAGGCCATACGACCATCCATACGAGCGGTGTTGGTCGTATGGAATGCTGTCTTTTGCACTAGTTCCTCAGCTGCGCCTCCCACTTGATCTCCTCTATCACTACTGTAGGATGCTGCTAACGCAACACTATGATCAGAGACCCTTCGACGAAACTGTGTCAATGCCATAATCGCAAAAGGTGGTGTAAAAAACCCATCAAAAAGGGTGCAAAACGATTGCGATGGAGGATGCATCAAACACGGTTCAGATTTTAGTTGCATGTGCGATGCTGGGCATACGGTTCAGCTCAACCAACTGTTTGCGAGGAGGGGGAACAAAAGAAACGGGCAGCCGGATGAATATGTGTGCGATGTACAGCATACGGTTCACTTGGATGAACTGTTTGTGATTAGGCAACACAAAAGAAACGGTCAGCCAGATCAAGGTGTATGTGACATACGGCATGCAGTTCACTCGGATGAACTGTTTGCGTTGAGACATGAGAGCAGAAATGGTTCAACTTAACAAGATGTGTGTGATACGCGACAAATAGGTCTTTAATCGAAAATGTGTGCGAAGACCGATAACAACACAGACGATTACTGCTAACAAGCCGTGTGTTTTGTGAGCAAACGATTGCTGGTATACAATTGTGAGTGATTGAAGAAAATATCACCGACGGGTTCCATTGTTTAGTCCGTGTGCGATGTGATTTGCTTTGTCCGCACAACATCTGCGCTCTGCCTAGAGAGCATCAACATATATACTTCAAAAGACAGCATTGCATAACCAAGTTAAGCATACAATTACACAAGTGACTACACACATAACATTTCCACACACCAAAGTAAGCAATTACATGCATACTATAGTAGGAGAAACGAGGATCTAATCATCTAGTTATTGTTCCGACGACGCTTGCCATTGCTCTGCTTTCGGTTGGATCCCTGGACGTTTTTGGGAAGGAGGCACTTCCTCATGTCAACGATCCACCTGTACATGTCGTAGCTCGTGTACGCCTCCTTGGTCGTGTACACGACGTGAGCTTTGTCGAGTTTCTCCATCCAGGCCAAGTGTCAGGCACGCTTGTCCTTGTTGCATGAATCCTTCATGTCTCTATAGTAGGGGTTGATGATGGCCTTGGCGAGGTGAACTAGTGAGTCCTTCTCATGCTCCTTGCTGCACCAGATGTTGTATTGGCCCTGGATGCCGACAAGATTCTGGCAGGTGATGCCCGAATTGTCGAGCGCCTTTACATTGTTGGTGATGTCCACCGTAGTGAACATGTAGTGGGGGCTGTTGACAAACCTGGCAAAACGCTCGCAAGGACTTGTGGCCAGGCAGTAGTGGTAGACGAGGACGTGGTGGCGCACGCACATCTAGGCGACGATGACCTTGGGACGAGACCCGGCATGAGCGTGGGTGTACTCGAGGTCGAACCCGACCACCTTGTACTTCTCCTCGGCAAGCAACAGCTCCATGATGTGGATGGAGTGCTCCACCCAGACCGGGTCGTTGGTGTACACCACCGAGAGGTCCATGAACCTTCTGTGGGTGTTCACCATGACACGCATGGTGAACTGCTGCTCATCGTCGGCAGCCGCTCGGAGCGCCATTGGAACCGCGCAGGATACCCTCTAAGAATTTCGCATGGTCGGTGTGCGTCTTGCAATGGTGGGGCGCGATCGAAAGGTTGAAGAGACACAAGGGTTAAATGGCCGCTGTAATAAATGGGGGCCGGCCGGCCTGTAATCGTCACGTCTTGTCACGGCGTTCATAGCGGAGGATTCTAGTGCACGCTTGACAACACTGCACCGCACACATGGGCTCGAAGAGGCACCAAATGTATCGTCAGTGAGCCTGTTCCCGTGCTACCGCACTGTTTACCGCGCAAGCTTCCCGCCCGGCTAGTTTGGCCACACGTCGGCTAGAATAGGGACAAATCATGGGCGTTTATTGGCAAAAAGCTTTGTAAAAACAAAGTGTGTGGAATGACTTTGGTCATAAGTTTACCCATGGGTGATGAGGTCAAAGTTACATAGAAGGGTGATGATGGACACTTGAGTGCGATAATTAATTCTGCGCTCTACAATGCACACGGTGGAAGAAACCAACTATGTGCAATAATGTCAAAGATTGCAGTCGAGTTAGCTATACAGATCGTGTGCTGTGAGATAGACAAGGTAAACAGATTCGAGAATGGTTAATAAAATCTAAGACCATTGCATATTAAGGTCAAAATAGTGCTATCAATATACGAGTCTCATACGATGCCATTTCAACAATTGTACCACAAAAGCTCGAAATATTACAAGGTTCAAATTCAAGAGTTATATGGCTCAAATTCGAAGATTACAAGGTTCAAACTGATATTAGAAATGAAATTCAGCTCATGAGCTGCAAACGCTCACGCTGATCCTCAGCGCTTCTAAGTCTGGTTTTGAAACCTCACAATTTTTGCAAAGGGGTCAGCCACTAAGAAGTCATGTATGGGGTTGACACGATGACTTTCGGTTACTTTGTCATATGAAGTTCCAAAATGAAATTCAGCATTTTTGGAGCCTACTCCATTCTGCAACAGGCGTCGGCGTTGATCAACAAACCATTCATTTTTGCGAAATAAATGTAGGGCAAACCTCATTTCCTTCAGCACCCTTGTTCTGAGAATAAAGAACCCGGCGAATATAATCTCCGGTAAGGTCCCTCGGTAGGAGTTCAAAGTAATTTATGAGAGATGCAGATCTAGGCATTCGACGTGATTGTTATATTGTATCACATTATCCACCACTAGGCTTAATCTTATCTGCAAAATAAGAAAACGTGTTAGTGCCTACATACAGTTTTGAACATTACTACAGGCCTATTTGGTTTGCTAGATTTGTAAAATTCACTAACATGCCATCTTTGATCTGACATGATTAACATGGGTGTCGGGGTCGCCTCTCTGTGGCCTCGAGCACCTATGGGGCAGGGGGGCCCTTCTAGTCCGGCAAGGGAGCGGAGGGCATCTTGTGAGCAGATCGAGGTCGGGGGCTGGGGAGGCAGGCGATTTTACCCAGCCGGAGCTCTCGGAGAGATAAAACTCCTCTGCTGCTTTGTGTTTGTATTTGATCTTGCTCGAGAGTGCGGCGTATGGTGGTGTTGCGTGTGTCGAATGGACCGAACCCCTTCTCGTGCGCATGGGCCTCCTTTTATAGTCGAAGGGGGCGCCAACGGTGGCAGCGTAGGAAGAGGGGTAGAAAGGTAAAAGCGTGGGTTGGTACTTGATGACCAGCAGTGTCCCTACCTAACTCGATGGCGGGGGACAAGGGCATTTAATGCCCGTCTGGTCACCCCAACAGTGCAAGGAAATGACCGTTTAGGTGTGCCACCGGTTGCCACGATGGCCTCCTTGTCAGCTCCGCTTGCCACCTCGCTCCGCATGGCTGTGCAGCATCTCGCCACGTGCCTGGGGCGGCCCAGGGGTGACTGCGTCGCTGGATCGCTGGAGTTTGGGTGTAGGGTGGCAGCCTTGTCGCGACAAGTGCCTTGCCGGCCCTTCTTGTTGTGCCGGCAAGCTTGCGGTCGTCGGAATCTTCTTGCGGAAGCGCTGGGCGCCATGGCAAGTCTTCTGAAACGCTTGGTTGGCCTTCCGGCAAGCTCCTCTTGCGGTGCCTTTATCCTCCCGGCAAGCTTCTCTTGCGGGATGTGTCTTCTCGGTGATACTTTGTTCTCGAATGGCGGTAATAGAAAATGACGGAGGGCCTTGGCGGGCACCGGCAAGCCTTGCCAGCTGGGTGCTGCGACTACCCGTGCACAAGTTCGGGTACTAAGGTACCCCCTACTTTAATACACCGACAGGAGCGAACTGGGCATTACATAGTGCCGGCGTTGTTGGGCAGGCCCAAGGCGATTACTGCGAACGCAGCGGCACAGGGCCACAGAATCGGACTCCGTGTCCACCGCGTCCTCTCGCAACGGCAGCGTCGATTGCGGCGTCGTGGGAGGCGTGGGTGGTGTGTGCGATTTTTGGGGCGTCCACCCCCGTGATCACGGGGCAGGGCGGGGTCACTTCATCTATCGCCCCTGCTTCGCCTCCCCGCCATGCGGCTCTCATGCGCGTGGGGTCGCGGGCGGTGAAGGTGGGAAACCGAGCCGTCACGGGCGGAGATGGTGGGTCGGCCCCATTCCTCTGCCCTCCCGGTGCTCCGATTGGCCGAGCGGGGCGGCCGAGCCCCCACCTCGCTCCTTAAAAAGGGCGGAAGGGGAGCGCAAAAATCCCGCACTTCCTCCTCTTCTCCTCTCTTCAACTCCCGCTACCCTTCCCCTCACTTGCCATGGAGGAAGGAACCCTGGTCCTTCATCGGTGGCGGCAAGGGTCGCCACCCGGCAGCGCACCTCTCCCTATCCCGCTCCAGTGGCGGCGGAGCCAGCTACGAGGGGAGAGGGAGAAGCGAGGTCGTGGCGGTCGGCGTGGTCGGAGTGCTCGGGAAAGGCGGCGGCGGTGCGCGCCCTCGCCCCGCCGGTAGCTCCTCTCCTCGAGGCGGTCCACACCGGGGACGATCCCTGGGAGTTCTTCGTCAAGTTGCGCCGGGCACCTCGTCGTCGTCTTCGCCTTCCGGCCCCGTTCGCGAGTGCGATGGAACCGGATCCGCCCGAGATGTTGGAGTTGCGCATGAGGGGCTGCGGGATCAGCGGCACTCGAGTTAGTGTCGTTTCCCCAGCCCCCGACGTGATGTACTTCGATCGAGGTGGAAGGCGTTCGCCGCATCCACAGCTTGCGGCGGGTTCACCCTCCATTTTAAGTTAATGGAGGCGGCCTTCTCGCCGTCAAGGTCTTGAGGACTCCGGCACCGGGCGAGATCTGCGTGGACAGCTCCTCCGATGGCGAACTCCCCTCGGCGAGTGCGAGGAGGAGAGCGGCAGCGACGATGGCGGCGATGGCGAGTCCGACTAAGCGTCGGCCGTCGCCTCAGCGCCACCGGCGACCCCATCATCCGGGTCGCCCGCCTTCGAACTCCGGGCCGTCTCCTTGGGCGGTGGCGTAGGGAGGCTGCGAGAAAAAAGGAAGAGGGGTGGCGGCAAGGCCGTCAAGTCGAATCTGAGGCGTGGTGCCCTCGGCGGCATCTTGACGTCCTGCCGCCCGTCTTGAGCTCGCTTCGGCGCCTCCGTCTCCGCCAAGCCCCTGGCGGCCAGGGGTGTTCTCTTGGTGTCTTCGGCACCCGTAGCTCACCTAAGCGCCCTTTTGCCCTTCGGCAAACTTCTCTTGCCGGGCCTCCTTGACCTACCTCACGAGAGAAAGCAGGAGAGGATTACGGGCATCTTATCTCTTTTTAATTTGTAAGCCTTGGGCCTTAGCTGCATTTAAAACTTGTAATCCTCTCTTTCATGTTTTTCATCCTCTATGGACTTGTACTGGAATGGGATGTTTTTTAATGAAAAAGTGGGGAATGCTTGCCGGGTTACGTCCTTTACTTGATCATGTGCCTTGTATGTTTCCACCCTACGCAACGAGGGAACTTGCCGGCGTAAGCACACTTGCTGAGTGCGGAACATCAGCAGCCCGCTGGCGGTCTTTGTTTCGACAAAGACCTTGTCGGGCGATTCAGCGCCTTGTATTGTTGAGCAGACTCGAAAACAAATCAAGGGCGCAACTTAGCCACGATTTGGCTCCTCCGCGCACAGGTTTTCCCATATAAGGCATGCTCGTTCAAGGACACGGCCTCGCACTCTCCAGTCCATAAGAGGATGCATGAAGAGGGATGGAAAACTTATCTGATATCACAGCCCCCGGCAACTCTGGCTTGTCGGGACACAGGAGCCTGCGCCCTTTTCCTTTGCCCTTGCCGCTGGCATCGCAGCCCCCGGCGACCCTGGCTAGCCGCGAAGGAACCTTGGTACTCACAGCCCCCAGCAACGCCGGTTTGCCGGGGCCTAGGCGCCGGTGCGCCCTTCTGCTCTTTCCTCGCCGCTGTCATTCCAATCATGAGAACAACTTAGACAGCGCTGTAATAAGTTACTTTTGTAACGTAACTTTCACGTTGGGCAACGCAATGCCATGCTTCATCCTTTGTATGTTTATACTCTATGCTTTTAGGGAACTTGCCGGCGCATACACGCTTGCTGAGTGCGGAACATCAGCAGCCCGCTGGTGGTGTAGCCTCCGGCAAGAAACCTCGTCGGGCTTAGTTGCAGCGCGCTTTCATCGTTTGAGCGGACTCGAAAACAAATCAAGGGCGCAACTTAGCCATGAGTCGGCTCCCCCGCGCACAAGTTTCTCATACAAAGGACGTCCCACGGCGAGACTTGCTACGCTACACCCTCTACCCCGTTGCATCCCTTGTATGTTCCTACCCTACGCTTTTAGGAAACTTGCCGGCGCTAACACACTTGCTGAGTGCGGAACATCAGCAGCCCGCTGGCGGTGTTGTCTCCGGCAAGAAACCTTGTCGGGCTAGTTGCGGCGCACTTTTATTGTTGAGAGGACTCGAAACAAAGGAAGAAGCTTAACAACCTGAAGTCGGTCCCTCAGCGCGGGTTTTTCATACAAGGCACGACGTTCATGGAATATAACATAGAAATTTAAAACTGAAAATGCTCGCACTCAAACTTGGGCAACTTAGCTTTTTCATCTTACGTGCCGGCGAGGCTGCACTCCTCCTGGATCTCCTCCTTATGCGCTTTCTCCCTCTCGCTTTCGGGGACCCCTTGGTATGAACACACTTCTTTGGCCTTGGAACATCAGCGACTTCTGGCGGTGTTGCCTCCGGCAGAAGTACTCCTCGGGCTGGTTGCAGCGCGCTTTCATCGTTGAGCGGACTCGAAAGCAGATCAAAGGCGCAACCTAGCCACGATTAAATCCCCTTCGCTGAGGTTTTCCATACAAAGTCACGGACTTCCAAGAATCTGACTCGAAAAGTTTAAGCCATTGCTCTCTTTGCCCTACTAGCGGTAGAGCTCGATGGCACGTCCTCGGCGGCGCTTAGCACTCGGAGAGGTGCGCTGCGGAGCAGGCACGAGCATTCTTGCGGGCTGGGTCTTTGGTAGATCTGCCTTTGCCTTCTTGCACTTGCGGTGTAGCTTGATGGTGCGCCCTCGGCGGCGCAGCACTCGAAGAGTGCGCTTGCGGAGTGGGCACGAGCTACTCTGGCGGACTTAACTTTCTTCTTCCCCGGGAGCTTGGTGGCAAGTGGCTTGCTCTCAACTGCGGCTGCTGCTTCCCGGTAGATCTTGTCGGTGCAGATAAGTGCATCTTTCTTGTCACCTTGGACAGAAATGACACTTATCGGACCAGGCATCTTGAGCACATTGTATGCGTAGTGAGAGGCTGCCATGAACTTGGCAAGCGCTGGTCGGCCGAGTATCCCATTGTAGGGCAATGGGATATCAGCAACATCGAATGTGACCCTCTCTGTCCTGAAATTCAGCTCGCTGCCAAACGTCACCGGCAGTGTGATCTTCCCCTTTGGCTTGCTTCTTCCCGGATTTATCCCTTGAAAGGTACCAGTTTCTTGAGCTCAGCGTCGGGATCTGGGTTTATTGAAGCCTTCTTGAAGAGATCAGATTCAGGCCGGCCCCGCCGTCAACCAACATCTTCGTGACCTTGAGGTTGCGGATTGTTGGTGAGACCAACATTGGCAAGCACCCGACCGCAGTGATGCGATCTGGGTGATCCTCAACATCGAAGACGATGGGCGTGCTGGACCACTTCAGGGGTTTGCGCGACTCGACGGACGGCTCCGCCGCGTTCCTTCTCGCACCCATTGCTTGAGTTGGCGGTGCGAGGTGTGCAGAGAGGCGCCGCCGTCGATGCACAACACCTCTGTTGCCTTCTGAAACTCTTGGTCATCAGTCTCATCTTCCTCCATTTCATCATCCTCATCTTCATCTTCATCCTTGTCGCGGCCACGGGGAGGCCTGTCTCCTTGCCGCGGCTTGGCCTTGCCGCGGTGCCCTCCCCGGGTGGGAAGCTTCTTGCCGGATCCTCCGCCACCTCCCTAGGCTCTCTCCTTGTTGCGGCGCTCGTACTCAGCTTTCTGCAGCTCCGCCATCTGCTCCACTTTCTTGCAGGTTTGGAGGTCATGGCCCTTGGTGCGGTGAATCTTGCAATACCGTTTGCCGGAGCCATCCTGCTTGTCGGCGGCTACCATAGCCTCGCCGGAATCATCAGCTTTGGCCTTGTCGGAGCCGCCTCCATTGCCGGAATGCTCAACAGCTAGCACATCCTTAGCCTTTCTCTTCATGTTGTTCCGCCTCCGGTTCTTCCTTGCAGGCGGCATCCTCCTTGTCGAGATCATACATACGCAATCTCTCAGGGATTTTCCTCCCTCCTCAGCTCGTGCACACTTGTCGGCGAGCATAGAGCTCGTTGGCATCCCGATCTTGCACATCGCCATCTCCTCCCTCATCCTGCGATTCACGCGTTACAGTGGAACGACCGATAACCAGCGGCGGGGTGGACATCTGGGATGTTCGCTGCGATTAGCTGAATCTCTGTATGTACTTGCGGGGCTCCCCTCATACGGGCGGCGGATGTAGATCGCTCTCACGGCCATGGAGTTTGTGGTCACGCTGTGAAAGCGCCGACAAGCGATGACCTGAGTCCGCCCATGAAGAGATGGAGCCGTCCGGCAAGTGCATGAGCCAATATCGGCGTTGGGTTTGAGCACCAGCGAAGTAGTTGGCGAGGATCTTCTCGTCGCGTCCTCCGCAGCTGCACCGCAATGGTGTAGATCTTTGAGAACTCCGGCGGATGTATCCTGCCATCGTACTTCTCGAACGCGTCGGCAAGTTCTTAGTTTTGGGCCCTGGACTTGCCGCGGCTTCGCGGGTGAGCGCAGCGGCAACCTGCCACGCGTCGACAAGTCGCTGGTTCCCCAGTGCGTGCACATCGGCAGTGGGCCCAGCGGCGCTGGTCAGATTGACGTCGCGCTTCTCTCCGGCGCTTCGATCGGTGCGGCGTCTTCGTGTTGTCGTTCTTGGAGAGCGTGGCGTTGATCCGGCGAGTTCGCGGGTCCGGACAGCGCGGTGGAGTCGGCGTCGGGGTTGGTCCGGCGAGCCGCGATCTTAACCTTGGGGCTGGGAGTGTCTGGTGGCACCCAGCGGTCTTGTCGGCGTCGGCTTGCGCCTGGGCACCTCGCCGGGGCTTCGATGCGCTCGGTTGCTGGGGCTTGTCGCCGTTGGCGAAGCCGATGAGGCTGTAAATGGTCATCCTCCAGTCGTCAATCTTGTGCGGCGCCGGAGGGTAGTCCAGGAGCAGCTGGGCTCGGGCCAGTGCTTCCTCTGCTGTTTTGGGTGGCGGGGGCAACAAGCGGCGCGAGGAGCGGGATGTGCTCGGACTCCCAACTGGATTGGGAGAAGCAACACCCCGTCCTGGCGACCGTACCTCACTCGCGCCAGCATGTGGGCGTGCATGCTGGCCTCGAACGTCCCGCGACCCACCAGCTTGGCCTTGCTCCAATGCGAGCGCGGTGCTAGAACCTTTGAGGTATTGTCGACCTGCACTTCACGGGAAGGGTGTGGTGTCTGCCGCAGTCGCCCGGCGCTTGCGGGGCTTTGTTTTTGATCTGGTGACGGCGTGAGTCCCACGTCAGCGCCCGCTCGCCGCGGCGTCCACTCCACCGCCCGCTTGCTCCGGCGGTGGTGGTAGAATCGATGTAGGCGGGCGGCCACCTTGAAGGCTTCTTCTTGGCGGCATGTTGATGAAAGGCGTTGATGTTCTTGTGGCGGAGACGGATCGGATGCTCACGACCTCGTCGTCCCCTACAGCGCGCCAAAGATGTCGGGTCGCCTCTGTGTGGCCTCGAGCACCTATGGGGCAGGGGGCCCTTCTAGTCCGGCAAGGGAGTGGAGGGCATCGTGAGCGGATCGAGGTCGGGCGCTGGGAGAGCAGGCGATTTTACCCAGCAGAGCTCTCGGGAGATAAAACTCCTCTGCTGCTTTGTGTTTGTATTTGATCTTGCTCGAGAGTGCGCGGCGTCTGGTGGTGTTCGTGTGTCGAATGGACCGAACCCTTCTCGTGCGCATGGGCCTCCCTTTTATAGTCTGAAGGCGTGACGGTGGCGGCGTGGGAAGAGGGGGTAGAAAGGTAAAAGCGTGGGTTGGTACTTGATGACCAACAGTGTCCCCTACCTAACTCTGATGGCAGGGGACAAGGGCATTTAATGCCCGTCTGGTCGCCCCAACAGTGCAAGGAAAAGACCGTTTAGGTGTGCCACCGGTTGCCACGATGGCCTCCTTGTCAGCTCCGCTTGCCACCTCGCTCCGCATGGCTGTGCAGCATCTCGCCACGTGCCCCTGGGACGGCCCTGGGGTGACACGTCGCTGGATGCGCTGGAGTTTGGGTGTAGGGTGGCAGCCTTGTCACGGCAAGTGCCTTGCCGCGGCCCTTCTCTTGTTGTGCCGGCAAGCTTGCGGTCGTCCGAGATCTTCTTGGGCGCCGCAGGCGCCATGGCAAGTCTTCTGGAAACGCCTTGGTTGGCCTTCCCGGCAAGCTCCTCTTGCCGGTGCCTTTGTCCTCCCCGGCAAGCTTCTCTTGCCGGGATCTGTGTCTTCTCAGCTGATACTTTGTTCTCGAATGGCAGTAATAGAAAATGACAGAGGGCCTTGGCGGGCACCCGGCAAGCCTTGCCGCGGGGGTGCTGCGACTGCCCGTGCACAAGTTCGGGGTACTAAGGTACCCCCTACTTTAGTACACCGACAATGGGCATTTGATTACATTCTAGAAAAATGTAGCCTTCTTCACAAGAGGTTGGAGTGGATGAAAACTTCCCTAAGAAAACTAGTACAGATGAATCCAAAGGAGAAATGCTTATTGATTATAACCATATGGATCAAGCAACCAATATGGGGGAGGGGACATGTATGTACTGAAATCTGTTGGAGATATGCCCTAGAGGCAATCATGTATGATGATATTTCCTATGTGTTTATGAATAAAGATAGTCCTTGGACATTGTCAATGATGTGTATCAGCAAGTACGTGACTTGTTTGTGGGACTATGCATTGTATGATGACTGTCCTAAAAGGTCCCTAGTCGAAAGGGCTGTGTGGACACACAGCCGACTAGACTAGCATATGACACGGTCGATGGCTTGGTCTCACTATGCATGGAGCATTGGATGCTAACCGGATAATATGGACTTGGAAGGATCTGGTCGGATTCGACGTAGTCGGATCCAGTCGAATAAGGTCAAGTCGGACGAGACTAACTATGAGACGCAGCGATATGTCATCTGTGAGTCTCTAGTGCAACATACGTTCTATGTCCTAAGACCTGAGCTGACGCATGTACTCGGGATGGTGACAGACTTTCTTCGGGCCGACTAAACGCTACTCCGTAACTGGGTAGTTACAAAGGTAGGTTTCGGGCTTGTCCAGACCCATGCTGCGAGACGTGGTTGAGCAAGATGGGATTTGCCCCTCCGATGAGAAGAGATATACTCTGGGCCCCTCGTGTGAAACGACCAGGATAAGCATGGCCATGCGACAAGGATTATGAGATAATCCGGTTTGTGGTCGGCATCACTGGAACGAGAAAGAGGTCGGGCTAGCACAAGGATGACAGACTCGCCTTGAGCCCGACAACATATATCGTGTGGCAAAAGGATTGGAAGTGTGATGTACAGGTTCGCCTAACCAGCTTCATAGTCTGCTTGGTGTTTGGCATGCCTTGCTAGAGGCCGCTACCAACCGTGCAATTCGGAGGTGATCCGAACTGCGACCAAGCCGGCTTGAACCTAAGGGGTGGCGGCAAGGAAGGAACCTCGAGGTCGGATCCGAGGACCTTTGGTCGGATGTGATCCGAGCTGTATTCGGATTATGGCCGAGTAGACTTATGGGCTTTAGGGTCCGTGCGAGGCCCAAGTGTTGAGCCCGCGACGGACGCCTATATAAAGTGGAGGTGCAGCACACTCATGCGGTTGATCGCTTCGGTGTTGTCACTAGGGTTTGCATGTGTTGCGAATAGACACCTCCACTCGCCGCCGACTGTGTGATCGGACCTAGCAGTCCGCTGCACGGTGTTCGTCCTGCATGCGTGGATACCGTTAGAGGCGGTGCACCTGCGCCGCTCCGGTGAACCTGTACGAGGGATACGAAGACCAGCTGTTCGAGGATATCGGACAAGGAGGAGACGATCCACGCGGACACGCTGCCCCAACTCTTCTTCTGCTGCACGGCACTGCGCGTCTGGTGGTAACGATCTGTGATCCATCTCCCGTAGCATGTTCCTTGGTTGTTCTGTGCGTACGAAAATTTTAATTTGCAGTCGACGCACCCTACCGTAGAACCCAACAAAATCCTCCAAAAAAACCTTCAAAATTCGTAGTACATTGTCATTGTAAACTTGGAAAAAGGTGTCACAAATTAAACTCCCTTATGGTTAACATTTAACAGGAAAGGAACATCACCTCGATATATAGCTTCTCCAGCGTACATGAAAGTCAATGCACACGGTTCCAATTTTGGGAACCGTGTGTGATTTATGTACTACCTCCGTCCTGGTTTATTGGTCCCCCTTTCTAATTTTTACCAAATTTTGACCAAATATTTAACATACTTAGACATAGATAATAAGCGTACACGTACATAAGCATAGTTCAACCATAAGTACATAGTTCAACCGTCATTAAGCATACTCAAGCTTACATAGTTCGATCCATCCCACATCTCATCTCACATGCCGGCACGATCCTGAAGCTTCTCCCGGTACTCGGCGTACGCGCCGTGCGCCACCCTGCGGGAATACTTCTGCTTGAAGGAGCCAACGACCCGCCCTCTTGCATGCGCCAGAACACCTAGATACGCGTCATGAAACTTCTGGTTGCAAAATGGGCATCGATATAGCCGCCGTTCCAAGTCCTAATACGCCTGTTATGCATTCCCGCATACAGCTCCTTCGGGATTTGCCTCTTGTACCTCCTCTGGCCATCTTCATCCTCGCTGTCCACATCGTCAAGCAGCACCTATACTAATAGTAAAACAAATTTGGCATCAAATCAATGATTACATGCCGTGAAGTAGGATTAGGAATTTATGGATATTTATTTATACATATCCGGAGATTATGGTTCGATTTTTAAGCACAGTCGTCTATGTATAGACCAATCTTGAAGAAAATAATGGCACAAACATATGTAAGTCATTCAAAATCAATTGTCAAGTCCTCGCTAGGAATTATTAGCACGAACACTAACCCTAGTCACATTACTAGCCGAAATCATTTGCAAAGATGAGACAACTAATCACTTATCACTTGTACCATTCAAACAATCAATACACTACACGGATCCAACGAAACTTACTCAGATTTCATGGATTGGGAGAACATAACCATAGAATTTCTATTCCAAAAAGGGGGAGGCAGGGGTAACCAGAGAAACCATATGATCTATTTGACACATAAATAGGTATAGATGACTAACCAGCTGTCGGTCGTCATCGGAGTCGTCACCGGAGTGGTCGCTAGAGTCGTCGCCGGAGTCGTCGCCGGGTCGTCACCAGACTCGGTGTGGAACTCCGCCTCCGGCTGTGGAAGCTCGATGCCATCAATGACGTGAGGGTGCATCGATAACTCGCCGGCGGTGATGGCAACCTCTGTCTCCATCTCCACGCCGTGCTCCGGTGCTTTAGCAGCCCCGACGTCGCCACTCCCTTTGATGGGGCACTTCGGCGGCATCCTCATACACTGACGGCTTTGAGGACTGAGAGCGGCATCGAGGATGCAAGCAAAGAGAGAGGATTGTGTGTGTGGCGAGGCTGGGGGTGCAGCCGCTCGGGCGGACCATTAATATGGAGTAGTGGAAGTTGTGGGAGAGAGGCGGGTGGCTGTCAAACCGATGGCTCGCCTCTCGGTGAGCCTGCGCACCGGACTGCTGGCATGCCTACCGAAGTTTCACACAGCTACTCGCATGCCTCTCGATGATACTACACAGCGAGCACGCCTTCGTCAATTACACACATGCACGCACGCCTCCCCGTCTGCCTGCGAGCCGGACTACTCGCACGCGTCCCGTCAACTCATGCCTGCTCGAATGGCACACGGGTCACGCAGTGGCACGTATATTGTTTTTCTATTTGGACGATTAATGCTGCCGCTTTATTGCTTAACGAAAGCATGGCACGTATCCATTGTTGGTCTAACGCTCACGGTTTGAATAAATAATCCATTTGGGATATTGGTTCCCAATTATTAATAATCTCCCGTTTGTAATTAGATAAAGATTACATCAAAACTGGTCTCAAATTTGACAAAAGAAAAGTACAATGCCACTTTGTATTGGTGTCAATATGACAACACGATAAGTTTCATGAAATTCAAATAAGTTTTGGATGTACTAGAATTTAAAAATCAAGATTCTCAATGTTTGAAATTTGTTGCACAGGGAGTAAACATGCACCTAGTGAGACACACATGTTTTTACAATCCATTTAGGTGCACTATCACGTGTGCATGTAGCTCAAATTTGATTTTTGCACATTATACGCGTAGAAAATCAATCGATTAATGTACTAAAATGTCTTAATGATCTCTGTGATTTTTTTTGAAATTAAAACGTCCCTCCTTTGGTAACATATGTTCACCGCGGGATAATTAATTTAACATGCATCGTAGTTGCGGTGGATTCACGGTGTGTGTGTGTGGGTGTGTGCGTCTAGGGGATGCGGGTGGCTCGCAGTACACTACGAGTTGTGAGCCACCGTGTGGGTTGGCCATTTTCTTAGGCAGGCTGGTGCCACATCAGAGTCGTGAAATTGTTATTTAAAACATTACACAACCCTTTCATACATACATGTTTTGGCCACATGCAGTCGATGGTTGTCCTACAAGACACTCGATACTCACGTGTGACGCTTTCTGTGGGCCCGCGAGGTCGTCATCCATCACTTTGATGAACAACCGACAGTGAGGTTAATTTGACCAGCAAGGTAGAATCTTTTTTGTTTGTGTTATGGTGGTATGTAGTACGCGTCGAAGAGGTGGGAGGGGACTAGCATATATACTATACGTACGCGTCCGTGAACAAGTACACCTCACTTAGTGTCGGGACTTTTTGGTTTCCGAAGCACGTGCCACATCAAAATTGTGAAATTGGCTATTCAGACATCACACGACACCTTTTTGGCCACATGCATGCACGCGGTGGTTATCCTAGCTAGGACACTCACGTGTGATGCTTCCATCTATGGGCCCACGAGGCCATCGATGCATGCATGCATCACTTTGACCTACATCGGGAGAGGTTAATTAATTTCACCATCGATGAGGATTCTTTTGGGTTGTACATATATTACGGCAGGAGCATATAGTATGCGGTGAAGAGGGGGGAAGGGGACCATCATATGTAGTACGCTTCATGAACCTCACTCTGTGTGGGTGCATGGTTTACGGTTTTTGAGGCATGTGGCACATCAAAGTTGTGCATTTCGGGTATTCAACATATATATGTTTGGCCCACATGCAAAGCGGTGGTGGTTGTCCACCCGCAGCCACTTAAGCGGTTATCAGCGATATCGATGCTTTCCATCTCTCGGCCCGCTTGGTCCATCACTACTTTTTGCCTGACAACAAGAGAGGTTAATTTGACTTAGGAGGGGATTATTATTTTGGCTTTGGGATGACATGCATGATATAGTTTGAGCACACACACATGCATGTGTACGCATGAATCCCTCCAATCGAGTCGAAGTGGCTAATACAACAACACATCATGAATCGATCTCGCTCTGTGTGGGGAGCTAGTGTATGATTTTTGATGCACGCGCCACATCAATGTTGTGAAATGGTATTCAAACATGCATGCACGCATCACCTCCATACATATGCATGTAGTGGTTGCCTTCGAACCATACACTCCCTGCGTGATTATCAGTGACAAGCCTATATATTCATGGGCCCGCGTGGACATCCATGATCACCTTGACCAACAACAAGATAGGTTACCATGGCGGATTCTTCATTTGGTTCGTGTTATCATAGTATAGGTCATGGTGAGATTCAAACCTTTAGTTTGAGCACATATACTATGGACGCATGCATGCATGAATCCCCGTCGTTGGCTTGAAGTGTGGTGTAACATACATATGCATCATCAACCTACCCCTCACTCAGTGTGGGGATTTCTAGTTCGAAATCACGGTGCCACATCAAAGTTGTTCCATTATTACTCAAAAACACACCTCTCCATACATATGTTTGGGCCACATGCATGCAGTGGTTGTCTTCATGGACTAGCTACTTGCATGATTATTGTCGAGCTAGCCCATCTCCGGGGTCGCATGGACGGCCATCACTTTGACCAACAACAAGAGAGAGGTTGTACGACCAAGGTGGATTATTCTTGGTCCGTTTTACGATCCATCTTGGTGAGATATGCCTCTCTGGCCCGCCGACTGAAAGTGTGTGCGTGGGGGGTTGCTACTTCGCACTTTGCTAGGTGAACCTCGGTTGGGGGGCATGCATTCATAGCTTAGGATTCCCTTCATGGCGACACGAGGGGGGCTGCTAGCTACTTCGCACTTTGCTAGGTGAACCTCGGTTGGGGGCATACATTCATAGCTTAGGATTCCCTTCGTGCCGACACGAGGGAGGGGGCTGCTAGCTAGATCGCACTTTGCTAGGTGAACCTCGGTTGGGGGGGAGGGGCATGCATTCATAGCTTAGTATTCCCTTCGTGCCAACACGAGGGGGGGTGGGGGCAAGCAATACCGTGCGCTTTGCGAGAGAGGTGCCACATCGAAGTTGCATTTGGTATTCGAAAATCAAACCACCCTTTTCATACATAAAATTGGTCCACATGCAAGTGTGTTCGTGTTCTGACCCTCTCCCTCGTCATTTTTCGCCAAATTTATTAACATTAGACAAGTCTGATGATGCAACAGACATGGTTCACTCAAACTAACCATGTGCCACGCCGGTGCCCCTGTCACACACACATCCGCACAGTACATTGGGCTCCACGAGGCTCCCCCTCTCAAAAATATCTGCCCGCCTCGAGGGTTTTTCTGTTTCATAACACACGGTTGTTATCTCCGGACCGTCTGTGATGTTTCTTGTTCCCAATCCCGCCTTCATCCCCAGAAAATATCTACCCACCTCGAGGGTTTTTCTGTTTCATAACACATGGTTGTTAAATCCGGACCGTGTGCGATGTTTCTTGTTCCCAATCCCGCCTGCATCCCTAGAAAATATCTGCCCGCCTCGAGGGTTTTTCTGTTTCATAACACACGGTTGTTATCTCCGGACCATGTGCGATGCACTATCATCAAAATATTCAATAGCCCCGGCATTTCACTCCTGCGCTTGACTACCGCGTAGTAAAATTTTTAGTACCCGCGTCATTTCCTCAAACACCCCTGGCCCCCTCCACACACACACACACACACACACACACACACACACCAAAACCTCCTCGGGCGCGCAAACACATCCTTGATACGTCTCCTACGTATCTATAATTTTTTATTGTTCCATGCTATTATATTATCAATCTTGGATGTTTTATAATCATTTTATAGTCATTTTATATCATTTTTTGGTACTAACCTATTCACATAGTGACAAGTGCCAGTTGTTGTTTTTTCCATGTTTTTTACATCGCATGAAATCAATATCAGATGAAGTCCAACTGCCACGAAACTCCGCAGAGAATTTTTATGGGCCAAAAGGAACACAACGGGCCCTGGTTGCACCTGAGGGGGGTCCCGAGGAGGGGACAACCTACCAGGGCGCGCTAGGAGGCCCAAGCGCGCCCTGGTGTGTTGTGCCCACCTCGAGTGCCCCCCGGACCGCCTCTTTGCTCTATAAATACCCAAAAATACTAGAACCCAAGGGGAGTCGACGAAATATTCATCCAGCCGTTGCAGAGTCCAGAACCACCGGATCCAATCTAGACACCGTCTTGAATGGGGTTCACCACCTCCATTGGTGCCTCTCCGATGATGCGTGAGTAGTTCTTTGTAGACCTTTGGGTCCGTAGTTAGTAGCTAGATGGCTTTCTCTCTCTTGTTGAATTCTCAATACAATGGTCTCTTGAAGATCCATATGATGTACTCTTTTTGCAGTGTGTTTGTTGGGATCTGATGAACTTTGAGTTTATGATCAGTCATATCTTTTTACATCCATGAAAGTTATTTGAGTTTCTTTGATCTCTTATATACATGAACTCTTATAGCCTCGTATTTCTTCTCCGATATTTGGGTTTTGTTTGGCCAACTTGATTTGTTTATCTTGCAATGGGAAGAGGTGCCCGGTAGTGGGTTCGATCTTACGGTGCTTGATCCCAGTGACAGAAAGGGAACCGTGTTGGGGAACGTAGTAATTTCAAAAAAAATCCAACGCACACGCAAGATCATGGTGATGGCATAGCAATGAGAGGGGAAAGTATTGTCCACGTACCCTCGTAGACCGTAAGCGGATGCGTTATGACAACGCGGTTGATGTAGTCGTACGTCTTCATGATCCGACCGATCCAAGCACCGAACGTACGGCACCTCCGAGTTCGGCACACGTTCAGCTCGATGATGATCCCCGAACTCCGATCCAGCAAAGTGTCGAGGATGAGTTCCGTCACCACGACGGCGTGATGACGATGATGATGTTCTACCGGTGCAGGGCTTCGCCTAAACTCCGCGACGATATGACCGAGGTGGAATATGGTGGAGGGGGCCACCGCACACGGCTAAGGAATGATCCGTAGATCAACTTGTGTGTCCTAGGGTGCCCCCTACCCCCGTATATAAAGGAGCAAGGGGGGAGGCCGGCCGGCCCTTGTGGGCGCGCCGAGGAGGAGTCCTCCTCCTAGTAGGAGTAGGACTCCCTCTTTCCTACTCCTACTAGGAGGTGGAAAGGAAGGGGGAGAGGGAGAGGGAAAGACGGGGGCGCCGCCCCCCCTTCCTAGTCCAATCCGGACCAGAGGGGGAGGGGGCGCGCGGCCCATGCTGGCTACCCCTCTCTCTCTCTCCACTAAGGCCCATGAGGCCCATTACTTCTCCCGGGGGGTTCCGGTAACCCTCTGACACTCCGGTTTTCTCCGAAAACGCTCGGAACACTTCCGGTGTCCGAATATAGTCGTCCAACTTATCAATCTTTATGTCTCGACCATTTCGAGACTCCTCGTCATGTCCGTGATCACATCCGGGACTCCGAACAAACTTTGGTACATCAAAACTTATAAACTCATAATAAAACTGTCATCGTAACGTTAAGCGTGCGGACCCTACGGGTTCGAGAACTATGTAGACATGACCTAGAACCATTCTCGGTCAATAACCAATAGCGGAAGCTGGATGCCCATATTGGCTCCTACATATTCTACGAAGATATTTATCGGTCAAACCGCATAACAACATACGTTGTTCCCTTTGTCATCGGTGTGTTACTTGCCCGAGATTCGATCGTCGGTATCCAATACCTAGTTCAATCTCGTTACCGGCAAGTCTCTTTACTCGTTACGTAATGCATCATACCGTAACTAACTCATTAGCAACATTGCTTGCAAGGCTTATAGTGATGTGCATTACCGAGAGGGCCAGAGATACCTCTCCGACAATCGGAGTGACAAAACCTAATCTCAAATCGCCAACCCAACATGTACCTTTGGAGACACCTGTAGTACTCCTTTATAATCACCCAGTTACATTGTGACGTTTGGTAGCACCAAAGTGTTCCTCCGGTGGCAGGAGTTGCATAATCTCATAGTTACAGGAACATGTATAAGTCATGAAGAAAGCAATAACAATATACTAAGCGATCAAGTGCTAGGCTAACGGAATGGGTCATGTCAATCACATCATTCTCCTAATGATGTGATCCCATTAATCAAATGACAACACATGTCTATGGTTAGGAAACATAACCATCTTTGATTAATGAGCTAGTCAAGTAGAGGCATACTAGTGACTATATGTTTGTCTATGTATTCACACATGTATCATGTTTCCGGTTAATACAATTCTAGCATGAATAATAAACATTTATCATGATATGAGGAAATAAATAATAACTTTATTATTGCCTCTAGGGCATATTTCCGTCGATCTCCCACTTGCACTAGAGTCAATAATCTAGATTACATAGTAATGATTCTAACACCCATGGAGTCTTGGTGCTGATCATGTTTTGCTCGTGAGAGAGGCTTAGTCAGCAGATGCGCAACATTTAGATCTGTATGTATTTTGCAAATCTCTATGTCTCCCACTTGGACTTGGTCCGGATGGAATTGAAGCGTCTCTTGATGTGCTTGGTCCTCTTGTGAAATCTGGATTCCTTTGCCAAGGCAATTGCACCGATATTGTCACGAAGATCTTCATTGGTCCCGATGCACTAGGTATGACACCTAGATCGAAAATGAACTCCTTCATCCAGACTCCTTCATTTGCTGCTTCCGAAGCAGCTATGTACTCCGCTTCACATGTAGATCCCGCCACGACGCTTTGTTTAGAACTGCACCAACTTACAGCTCCACCGTTTAATAAAAATAAGTATCCGGTTTGCGATTTAGAATCATCCGGATCAGTGCCAAAGCTTGCATCGACGTAACCATTTACGATTAGCTCTTTGTCACCTCCATATACGAGAAACATATCCTTAGTCCTTTTCAGGTATTTCAGGATGTTCTTGACCGCTGTCCAGTGATCCACTCCAGGATTACTTTGGTACCTTCCCGCCAATCTTATTGCTAAGCATAGGTCAGGTCTGGTACACAGCATTGCATACATGATAGAGCCAATGGCTGGTATACAACTTCTTCCAAAAATCCATTCAAGAATGCAGTTTTGACATCTATTTGCCAAATTTCATAATCATAAAATGCAGCAATAGCTAACATGATTCGGACAGACTTAAGCATCGCTACGGGTGAGAAAGTCTCATCGTAGTCAACCCCTTGAACTTGTCGAAAACCTTTTGCAACAAGTCGAGCTTTATAGATAGTTACATTACCATCAGCGTCAGTCTTCTTCTTAAAGATCCATTTATTCTCAATGGCTTGCCGATCATCGGGCAAGTCAACCAAAGTCCATACTTTGTTCTCATACATGGATCCCATCTCAGATTTCATGGCCTCTAGCCATTTAGCAGAATCTGGGCTCATCATCGCTTCCTCATAGTTCGTAGGTTCATCATGGTCAAGTAACATGACTTCCAGAATAGGATTACCGTACCACTCAGTGCGGATCTTACTCTAGTAGACCTCGAGGTTGATAGAAACTTGATCTGAAGTTTCATGATCAATATCATTAGCTTCCTCACTAATTGGTGTAGTTGTCACAGGAACGGTTCTTGTGATGAACTACTTTCAATAAGGGAGCAGGTATAGTTACCTCATCAAGTTCTACTTTCCTCTCACTCACTTCTTTCGAGAGAAACTCCTTCTCTAGAAAGGATCCGAATTTAGCAACGAAAATCTTGCCCTCGGATCTGTGATAGAAGGTGTACCCAACAGTCTCTTTTGGGTATCCTATGAAGACACATTTCTCCGATTTAGGTTCGAGCTTATCTGGTTGAAGTTTCTTCACATAAGCATCGCAGCCCCAAACTTTAAGAAACGACAACTTTGGTTTCTTGCCAAACCACAGTTCATAAGGTGTCGTCTCAACGGATTTTGGTGGTGCCCTATTTAACGTGAATGCGGCCGTCTCTAAAGCATAACCCCAAAACGATAGCGGTAAATCAGTAAGAGACATCATAGATCGCACCATATCTAGTAAAGTACGATTACGACGTTCGGACACACCATTTTGTTGTGGTGTTCCGGGTGGCGTGAGTTGCGAAACTATTCCGCATTGTTTCAAATGTAAACCAAACTCGTAATTCAAATATTCTCCTCCACGATCAGATCGTAGAAATTTTATTTTCTTGTTACGATGATTTTCCACTTCACACTGGAATACTTTGAACTTTTCAAATGTTTCAGACTTGTGTTTCATTAAGTAGATATACCCATATCTGCTCAAATCATCTGTGAAGGTGTGAAAATAATGTTACCCGTCGCGAGCCTCGACATTCATTGGACCACAAAAATCAGTATGTATGATTTCCAACAATTCAGTTGCTCGCTCCATAGTTCCGGAGAACGGCGTTTTAGTCAACTTGCCCATGAGGCACGGTTCGCAAGTACCAAGTGATTCATAATCAAGTGATTCCAAAAGCCCATCAGTATGGAGTTTCTTCATGCGCTTTACCCCGATATGACCTAAACGGCAGTGCCACAGATAAGTTGCACTATCATTATCAACTCTGCATCTTTTGGTTTCAACACTATGAATATGTGTATCACTACTATCGAGATTCAATAAAAATAGACCACTCTTCAAGGGTGCATGACCATAAAAGATATTACTCATATAAACAGAACAACCATTATTCTCTAACTTAAATGAATAACCGTCTCGCATCAAACAAGATCCAGATATAATGTTCATGCTCAACGCTGGCACCAAATAACATTTATTTAGGTCTAAAACTAATCCCGATGGTAGATGTAGAGGTAGCGTCCCGACCCCGATCACATCGACTTTGGAACCATTTCCCACGTGCATCGTCACCTCGTCCTTAGCCAATCTTCGCCTAATCCGTAGTCCCTATTTCGAGTTGCAAATATTAGCAAGAACCAGTATCAAATACCGGTACTCTGCGAGCATTAGTAAGGTACACATCAATAACATGTATATCACATATACCTTTGTTCACTTTGCCATCCTTCTTATCCGCCAAATACTTGGGGCAGTTCCGCTTCGATGTCGATCGCTTGCGGTAGAAGCACTCGATCTCGGGCTTAGGTCCGGACTTGGGTTTCTTCTCTTGAGCGACAACTTGTTTCTGTTCTTCTTGAAGTTCCTTCTTCTTCCCTTTGCCCTTTTCTTGAAACTGGTGGTCTTGTTAACCATCAACACTTGATGCTCCTTCTTGATTTCTACCTCCGTGGCTTTTAGCTTTGCGAAGAGCTCGGGAATAGTCTTGTCCATCCCTTGCATATTATAGTTCATCACGAAGCTCTTGTAGCTTGGTGGCAATGATTGAAGAATTCTGTCAATGACACTATCATCACAGTTGAATCAAGTGATTATTATACCCAGATATTTTGAGTATGTGTTCCTTGTGTAACTATTCTCCTCCATCTTGCAGCTATAGAACTTATTGGAGACTTCATATCTCTCAATCCGGGCATTTGCTTGAAATATTAACTTCAACTCTGGAACATCTCATATGCTCCATGACGTTCAAAACGTCGTTGATGACCCGTTCTAAGCTGTAAAGCATGGCACATTGAACTATCGAGTAGTCATCAGCTTTGCTCGCCAGACGTTCTTAATGTCGTCAATTGCATCGGAAGCAGGCCGGCACCCGGTGGTGCTTCGGGGCGTAATTCTTACGTGCAACAATGAGGATAATCCTCGAGTTACGGACCCAGTCCGTGTAATTGCTACCATCATCTTTCAACTTTGCTTTCTCAAGGAACGCATTAAAATTCAACAGAACAACAGCACGAGCCATCTATATACAACAAACATAGACAAGCAAAATACTATCAGGTACTAAGTTCATGATAAATTCAAGTTCAATTAATCATATTACTTAAGAACTCCCACTTAGACAGACATCTCTCTAGTCATCTAAGCGATCACGTGATCCAAATCAACTAAACCATGTCCGATCATCACGTGAGATGGAGTAGTTTCAATGGTGAACATCACTATGTTGATCATATCTACTATATGATTCACGCCGACCTTCGGTCTCCGTGTTCGAGGCCATATCTGTTATATGCTAGGCTCGTCAAGTTTAACTTTGAGTATTCGCGTGTGCAACTGTTTTGCACCGTTGTATTTGAGCGTAGAGCCTATCACACCCGATCATCGGTGGTGTCTCGGCACGAAGAACTTTCATAGCGGTGCATACTCGGGAGAACACTTCTTGATAATTTTAGTGAGAGATCATCTTAAAATGCTACCGTCAATCAAAGCAAGATAAGATGCATAAAGGATAAACATCACATGCAATCAATATAAGTGATATGATATGGCCATCATCATCTTGTGCTTGGTGATCTCCATCTTGAAGCTTACCGTCGTGATCACCATCGTCACCGCGCGACACCTTGATCTCCATCGTAGCATCGTTGTCGTTTCGCCATCTATTGCTTCTCGACTATCGCTACTGCTTAGTGATAAAGTAAAGCAATTACAGAAGCGTTGCATTTCATACAATAAGCGACAACCATATGGCTCCTGCCGATTGCCGATAACCGGTTACAAAACATGATCATCTCATATAAAATATAGCATCACATCTTGACCATATCACATCACAATATGCCCTGCAAAAACAAGTTAGACGTCCTCTATGTTGTTGCAATTTTTACGTGGCTGCTATAGGCTTAGCAAGAACCGTTCTTATCTACGCATCAAAAAAAACCACAACGATAGTTCGTCAAGTTAGTGTTGTTTTAACCTTCGCAAGGACCGGGCGTAGCCACACTCGATTCAGCTAAAGTGAGAGAGACAGACACCCGCCAGCCACCTTTAAGCACAAGTGCTCCTAACAGTGAAACCAGTCTCGCGTAAGCGTACGCGTAATGTCGGTGTCGGTGTCAAAACCGGCGGATCTCAAGTAGGGGGTCCCGAACTAGGCGTCTAGGCGGATGGTAACAGGAGACAAGGGACACGATGTTTTACCCAGGTTCGGGCCCTCTTGATGGAGGTAAAACCCTACGTCCTTCTTGATTAATATTGATGATATGGGTAGTACAAGAGTGGATCTACCACGAGATCAAGGAGGCTAAACCCTAAAGCTAGCCTATGGTATGAATGTTGTAATGTAGTTGTGTCCTACGGACTAAAGCCCTCCGGTTTATATAGACACCGGAGAAGGCTAGGGTTACACAGAGTCGGTTACAATGGTAGGAGATCTACATATCCGTATCGCCAAGCTTGCCTTCCACGCCTAGGAAAGTCCCATCCGGACACGGGACGGAGTCTTCAATCTTGTATCTTCATAGTCTTGGAGTCCCGGCGGACGATGATAGTCCGGCTGTCCGGACACCCCCTAGTCCAGGACTCCCTCGGTAGCCCCTAAACCAGGCTTCAATGACGATAAGTCCGGCGCGCATAATGTTCGGCATTGCAAGGCGGGTTCCTCCCTTGAATAATCCAGAGAAGATCATGAACACCAGGATAGTGTCCGGCTCTGCAAAATAAATTCCACATTCCACCGTATAGAGAGAATAAAATGTACACAAGTCCAATCTGCTGATGTTTTATGCGGCATGACATCACACCGCTACCAAGCCTTTACTTGAATCGTTTTTTATTACACCACCTCAGCACGTTTAGCGAAGCGGTTTCCTTAACGCGTCACGTCGAGCGGAGATCGTGTCCCCTTATTCGGATTCTCATCAATACGGACGTGGGTAACCCAACCGCGCCATTGATGGTGGTGCTTGGGAGATAGCGAGTTTTACCGGGCGGTGGGGGCGCATAGTCTTCGCCGCCTATATATAAGGGATAAGGATTCACCTTTTCACCTACGCCTTCTTCCTCCTTTGCTTATCCATCTCCGCGCACTCAAGCTCCAACGCCCAAGCCCGCGCATCTTGCCTCGACCTTCTCCGACCATGTCTGGAGCGGGAGGCAAATGGTTGGCCTCCACCGTTAAGGAGGAGCACATCACCAAGCTGTGCAGCGCTGGATACCTTTCCGGCGATATCGTGCGTCGGCTGCCCGACGAGGGGCAGCTCATCCCAACCCCCGGGCCCCATGAGAGGGTTGTTTTCCTCCCCCACTTCCTCCGCGGACTGGGCTTTCCACTTCACCCTTTTGTTCGGGGGCTCATGTTCACAGCCGGGATTTCCACGATCTGGCGCCGAACTTCATCCTCAACATCTCAGCGTTTATCGTCGTGTGCGAGGCCTTCCTCTGCATCCAGCCCCACTTAGGCATGTGGCTCAAGACCTTCAACGTCAAGCCGAAGGTTGTGAAGGGCACGCAAGCGGAATGCGAAGGTGCCATGTTGGGCAAGATGCCCAACGTCCTCTGGCTCGAAGGGGCCTTCGTGGACTCCGTCAAGGGGTGGCAATCGGGGTGGTTCTATATCACCGAGTCGCGCGACCCTGAGTGGGCAGCGGCCCCCGAGTTTAGATCTGGTATCCCCACGCAGCTCACCTCCTGGAAAGAGAAGGGCTTGTTGTGGGGTAATACGAAGGATCTGACGGGACTCCGAGCCTGTATCCAGAAGCTAGTGAACAATAAGCTCAGGCTCGTCGACATGGTCCAAGTCATGCTCGTCCGCCGGATCCTCCCATGCCAAGAACGGGCATTCAATCTGTGGGAGTTCGATCCGGAATAGCACCAGGCGCTAAGCGGGCTCTTGACCTGACGTCTGAAGGCACTGGAGGGTTACATTTTAGGGTGCGAAGCCCCGCATCATGACGGAAGATCACGGATTTCGCTCGCAGCACCCAACTGACGAGGTAAGTGATTCAACCCCTTTACGGGACACTTGTTGTAAATAGATTGATTCTAAGAGGTTTCAATCTCCCTTTTCCTTTGTGAGGAATGGATGGAGAAGGCGAACAGCTCGTGCCCGGCTCCCATGCGAAGACCAGTGAGCGCCCGTCTAAGCGGGGCTGCTGGTTCGGCGCCGCGCGTGGTGCCGGAGAAGAAAACCAAGAAGGTGGCCACGGGGACTCGAAAGAGTTCCGTGTCAGTGTCCGACGACAAGGCGGACTCCTCCCCCGAAGACGAGGAGGAGGAAGAAGACTCTCTCCCAGAGGAGGGAGAGAGGAAGAGGAAGGCTTCCCCAACAGGGAAGGCCGAAGGGTCCAAGAGGGGGAGAACTATTCCCCCGGACAGCTCTGCCAACACCAACGTTAGCAAGGAGGAGTGGCCTTCAAGGGCCAGGCGTCCGGTGAGATCGTAAGTATCCGGATCCCTGATATGCAATTTCCTTTGTGTCACATAGTGTCCTGCTAATGCCGCATACAGTCCGTAGTCCGGCCGATGATGATCTCCCCGCTTCATTGAGCGGGTCGTTGGCCCCGTCGGATGTGGATTCACTTCCGACTGCCTCTACCCCAGCGCCGACAGAGGCGCGAGGTGGGGTCGAAAGGACCCATCGGGAGGAGAGCTCGGGCGCCGCAAGGCAACCTCCGGACTTTCGCCGGACTCTACATCGGAACCTGCGGTGGTTCCAAAGTCCGCAAGCGGCCCCTTGAAAGAAGGGTAAGACCGTGACGCCGCGGCCTCTGCCCAACCGAGGCCAAGGCGACTTCTGGAAGCGCTTAAAGCGCTTCCATCAAGGAAGAACACCGCCTTATTATGAGTGCGATGATTGAAGGTCCAGCTTCGCCAAGAGCGGGTGACCGAAGCTTCTGATAGCCTTTTAACAGGCTTTGAGGTAAGAAGTTAAAATTGTGTAATGTAATACCGCATAGACAGTAGCCCCAGATGCTCGGTTCGGTGTTCGAAAAGAAAAGCCGGACTGAGGATCTAAAAAGATATTCGCAGGTTGCTAATAAATTATGTTAATATTGGTTTGCAGGCTGTGTTGCCGACCTATGCCGCACTGACTGCGGAGGTTGGTGCATTGAAGCAAGATCTCGAGCGGTCTGAGCGAGAGCTCGGCCATGCCAAGAGGCAGCTCGAGGACAAAGAAGGTGAGTAGCACCACTTTGAATTGTTACCTTACAGAAAAGGATTTTGGTTGCAATGAAATTAACAAGGATAATATGGGTATTGCGGGGCCACAAGCGAGGTGGCAGCCACGAAGGAGGCTGTGTCATGCGGCGAACACAGTCTTGACATGAGCAGGCGGAGCGAGAAAAGCAGGAGGCACGGGTGGCGGAAGTGCGGCAAGAGCTCTAGGCTCTCATGGAGAAGCATGAGAGCTTGGGCGCGACTCAAGACTCGAGTCCGAGCTTGCCTCGGCTCTCGAAAGTGCCAAATCCGCCAAGGTCGAGGCCCGTAAGGCCCTTGGGAGGTTGAAGATGTAAAGAAGATAGCGGCGGGTAAGGAACTTTTCATGCAAAGCAAGCATGTTAATGTAAACTACGACACTTACCGCATTCAGAGCTCTCGAGGCGTTTGCGGATCTGCCGCATAGTGTGTCCGATGCCGCCGCATTCTACCGTGGCGAGGAGGGAGCTCAGCGGAGAAGGTCTTACGGTCTCGATATCTTTGAGGCCGGCCATCCGGTGCTTATAGCGACCGGTGAAGCGGCTGGTCGAACTCCACAAGGTAGCCGAGGAGGCCATGAAGGGCCTTATAGTCCGGTGTGGCTGGACAGGCCATGCACAGGAGCTACCGGCCTCGTGCATCGGCTGGTGGATCGTGCACAGGTGGAGGTTATCAAGCGCTCCTTTGTATTGAAGGTGCTCGTCGGGCCCTTGCCGCACAAAGGTGCTGGGGCAGGCTGGATGCGAGAAGCTTCTCATCGACCCGCCGCCACCGGGCAAGGAGTATCGTCGCCGAGATGTATTATAAAACTGTCTGAAGGGAGCCCGCGATATTGCGGATGAATGCCCTAGAGATGTAATTTTGAGTAAACTCTTTTATGTATTATCACATGCGCTGAAAACTTTGTTCATGTGCGCTTTAAACAAGCGTGTTTAATTTAAAATATTACCTTACATGCGGCCGTTTATAAAATCGAGAGATGGCAAGTCGTTGGCTTCAGCCCCAAGCCGCAAGTCTTTGGGGTGTTGGGATAACTTGAGCACTCTTGTTCCCACTTTTGGGTCCATCTAGGGGCGCTCAACACAGCGAACAAGGCAACCGGACTTATAATGCTTGAACACTCTCCTTAGCCATAGAATTCTATAATTTTAAATTTGGTGAAGCCCCTAGTATTGAAGACCGAATTTGGGGTGCTATCCACGCCTTTAAATCGGACATTATCGGAACTTCGCTCAAGCGGCATGAGTCTTTAGGGACCGAAAAGACCTCTCGAGCAGCGACCAGTCTCTCGCCTTATCATGCCGGTCAGTTTTAGCTTTCTCCTCGAGGCGCTCGCCCGGCTCAACCGAGGCGCAATCGTGAGTGGTTCTCCGGTGCCACCTTAGCCGACGCGAGCGGAATGTAAGGCACCAAAACGTGGGAGCCGGGCAAAACCAACTATTGACCCAAGACATGATTCGGAGCCGATTCATATAATGCTATAAGTTTGGGGTGTCGCACTTGTGAAAGTGTTCAGACTTATCACACCATAATGCGGGGAACACAAGCCCCTGGTGTATTCGGTCGTACCAAAATGTACGGGTGCAAGATGTCATTTAATGAACATATATATATAAAGCAATGTAATTACAGTCGAAAAGTGTTGCATTATTTATTAAGGGAAGTCTGCTATGAGTGCGGACTGGTACAAATAGTGCGGTAAGCAAGGGTTTTGGACTAATTAAACATGTCCCCCTCTAGGGATGAGCTGCGGACTTAGTGTATATAATCAAATTTAATGCTCATAATGAGACCACACGAGTGTTAAATCGCGCATTCTTTACTCCCGGCTGTTGCATCATGAGTTGGCGGGTTCACCGCCGGACGGGCCCCGCTAACGGAGTCTGTGTATACAAAGAAGGAAAATAATAATAAAAAAGAGTGACACACTTGCGAGCCCCTGGTGTGGTCGAGCCGCACTCTGGGTCTATTGTGGTCATGCCCCTTCCCCTACGCCCATGGTATCTCCAAAGCGTAATGGTGTACGCGGAGGGTTGTTCTTGCAATCATGCGAGGGCGGGGGCTAGGGCCGCATTGCTACGCATTCTCGGATCGTGCCAGGTGGTCTTGGTTGGTGTGGCTCCGGGCGCGTTTGGCTGTATCCGGCCGTTTAACGGCCGGACTCGAAAATTGCCTTAAAAGGCTGCTCTGTACTTCTGCCGCGGGAGCCGCTGTATGTTCCTCCATTCGGAGGGAGCGTTACGTATTTCCGTTGACCGTGATGACTTCACGAGGGCCTGGCATCTTGAGCTTGAGGTATGCATAATGAGGCACCGCGTTGAACTTTGCAAACGCGGTTCGTCCGAGCAGAGCATGATAGCCGCTGCGAAATGGGACTATGTCGAAGATTAACACCTCGCTCCGGAAATTATCCGGGGATCCGAAGACCACTTCCAGTGTGACTGAGCCTGTACAATTGGCCTCGACACCTGGTATGACGCCTTTAAAGGTTGTCTTTGTAGGTTTAATCCTTGAGGGTCTATGCCCATCTTGCACTTGTATCCTCGATAAAGCAGGTTCAGCTCTGCCGCCGTCCATTAGGACTCGTGAGTGAAATCCATCGACGATTGGGTCTAAAACCAATGCGGCGAATCCGCCATGGCGAATGCTGGTCGGATGGTCTCTTCGATCGAAAGTGATCGGACAAGAGGACCATGGATTGAACTTCGGGGTGACTGGCTCCATCGCGTATACGTCCCTTAGTGCACGCTTCTGCTCCCTCTTGGGTATATAGGTTGCGTAAATCATGTTCACCGTCCGCACTTGTGGGGGGAAACCCTTCTGTCCTCTATTGTTCGGTGGTCGGGTCTCTTCATTGTTGTCGCTGTTTAGCCCCTTGTCGTTGTTTTCGGCAATTAACTTGCCTGCATGCTTAAACACCCAGCAATCTCTGTTGGTGTGATTAGCTGGCTTTTCGGGGGTGCCATGTATCTGGCATAAGCAGTCGAGGATTTGGTCCAAATTGGACGGACCCGGAGTGGTTCTTTTGAATGGCTTCTTCCGCTGACCGGGTTTAGAGCCTCGAAATCCGGCGTTGACTGCCGTATCCTCCTTGTCGTCGCCGTTAATGCGGCGTTTATTTTTGCTTCGACGTGACCTGCCGTTGTGTTCCTTAGTATCCGGACTGCCAGAATTTTTACTGAGGTTGTTGCTGCGAGCTAGCCAGCTATCCTCTCCCGTGCAAAAGCGGGTCATTAATGATGTGAGGGCTGCCATGGATTTGGCTTTTCTGTCCCGGTGCGGGCTAGCCACTCGTCGCGGATGTTATGTTTGAAGGCTGCGAGGGCCTCTACATCCGGACGATGAAGCGATTTGGTTTTCTTTGTCAAGAACCGTGTCGAATTATGCGGCGATTAAATCGGCTGCTGAATTATGTGGCTTAGGTCATCGGCGTCGGTGGCCGCTTTGCACGTGCCACGGAAGTTATCGAGGAATGCGGCTTCCAGGTCTTCCCAACACCCAATTGACTCTGCGGGCAAGCTGTTAAGCCAATGCCGATCTGGTCCTTTAAGCTTGAGTGGGAGATACTTGATGGCATGGAGATCGTCGCCGCGGGCAATATGGATGTGAAGGAGATAATCTTCGATCCAAACCGCGGGGTCTGTTGTTCCATCGTAGGATTCGATGTTTACGGGTTTAAACCCTTCAGGGATTTGATGATCCATTACTTCGTCCGTGAAGCATAGTGGGTATGCGGCGCCTCTATATTGAGCAATATCGCGACGTAGCTCGAGAGAGCGTTGTCTGCTCTGTTCGGCCCGGTCGGGGTTATTGTATCCGGCGCGACGGTATTAAATGCGTGGGTCGTGGGGCCCACGTGATCCGTAAATGGATCTGGATTGCCTTGCTTTGTCCTCAATCGTCTACGCAAGTCGGCGCGTTCCCCTTGGCTTCCTACTTTTGGGCGATGCGAGTGCGGTCTTGGTGGAGGGCACTGGATGCCTCTGTCGTGACCACGAGGTGGTCGATCGGCCGTATCGTCTTGCTGGTGATGAAGGTATGTATGCTTCCTCCTCTAGCAGGGGAGCAACTTGCGTCTTAGGTAGCTTTTGGAGGCGTTCGAGTTTGTACTCTTGACGCGAGGACCTCGGTCCATCGATCGGCCAGAGTCTGATCAGCTTGAAGCTGCTGCTGCTTTTCTTTAGGCTATTTGCCGTGGCGATAAGCCTGCGCTTAAAACGCTCTTGTTCGACGGGATCCTCGGGCACGGCAATTAAATCGTCGTTGAGGCTTGCCTCGTCTTGGAGGAGGTCTATAGTTATATTCCTCGACCTCTTCGTCCGCCGCCCTCTCATGAGGGCTTGCTTCGCATCCTCTGCGCTGAGTCTTCTTTGGAGGGATTGTCTTCGACACTCTCGGGGTATTATTATCTCTGTGCGGAATCTCCATTCTTCTTTGTGGCGGGATTTAGAGCGGCGCCCGGCGCTTGGCGCTTGGGCTGTTTCTTTAAGGAATCTGCCTCCGCTGCTTCCTCGTCGTCCCCATCTTTTGGGGTGTCTACCATGTATATGTCGATATGGAGGTGGTCTTCGGTGCCTGTAGGCGCTGGTTCTGTTCATCTCCGGCATAAATGCGTCTATAGCATCGATGTCTTGGTCGTAGTCTAGCATGTCGGTTAGATCGTCGACAGTGGCTACAAAGTGGGTGGTGGGTGGGCTCTGAATTTCTTCGTCGTCCGTATCCCAACCATCCTGGCCATAATCCGGCCAGGACTCTCCGGATAGCGAGAGATGCTTTAGCGAATTTAGGATGTCGCGAAGGCGAGTGTTGGAAGATGTCATGGCGGTGAATTCCATAACGGTGCCCAATCGATTCGATTGGCGGGCGTGGGAGGTCGAGTCCGGCAAGGTGTCCGGCACCTCGAGTCACGAGCCGCAAGGACAAGGTTAGTGTTGGCTCCATCGCCGTAGAAGTTGCAGCCCCGGCGGTGTCCAACCATCGGTCCTCGACACAGGCGATCGGCTCCGGACTAAAGGCGGGCGGATTCTTGTCTTGACCACCAAAGGCTTTGTTCGGCAGAGCTAGATCATGCCCATCATAACAAAGGCGGCGCTTGGCTGTGGCTCGAGCCCATCAAAGATCAAGTCCCGCGGATATCGGCCGTGAAGTTTAGGCTTCGAATCGACTGACGGCGGGGCGTAGCTTCGATCTGCTCGGATGGCCAAGTGAATTAGCCCGCGATCTGCGAAGCCGCCGAATCTGAAGATCATGCGGGAGAAAAGTCTCACCACAGACGGTGTTGTCGATTGAAGACGCCATCGAGCCTATCGGTGGCGACATAGAGGAACTCTCAATGAAAGCACCAATGTTGGTGTCAAAACGGCGGATCTCGGGTAGGGGTCCCGAACTGTGCGTCTAGGCGGATGGTAACAGGAGACAAGGGACACGATGTTTTACCCAGGTTGGGCCCTCTTGATGGAGGTAAAACCCTACTTCTGCTTGATTAATATTGATGATATGGGTAGTACAAGAGTGGATCTACCACGAGATCAAGGAGGCTAAACCCTAAAGCTAGCCTATGGTATGAATGTTGTAATGTATGTTGTGTCCTCACGGAATAAAGCCCTCCGGTTTATATAGACACGGAGAAGGCTAGGGTTACAGTCGGTTACAATGGTAGGAGATCTACATATCCGTATCGCCAAGCTTGCCTTCCACGCGAAGGAAAGTCCCATCCGGACACGGGACGGAGTCTTCAATCTTGTATCTTCGTAGTCTTGGAGTCCGGCGGACGATGATAGTCCGGCTGTCCGGACACCCCCTAGTCCAGGACTCCCTCAGTCGGTCCGGGCCGCTTCATCTCACAATACCGCCGAACCAAAGTATGACATGCTGGTAAGCAGTATGACTTGTATCGCCCACAACTCACTTGTGTTCTACTCGTGCATATGACGTCTACGCATAAAACCTGGCTCTGATGCCACTGTTGGGGAACGTAGTCATTTAAAAAAAATTCCTACGCACACGCAAGATCATGGTGATGGCATAGCAACGAGAGGGGAGAGTATTGTCCACGTACCCTCGTAGACCGTAAGCGGAAGCGTTATGACAACGCGGTTGATATAGTCATACGTCTTCACAATCCGACCGATCCAAGCATCGAACGTACGGCACCTCCGAGTTCAGCACACGTTCAGCTCGATGACGAACCCCGGACTCCGACCCAGCAAAGTGTCGGGGATGAGTTCCGTCAGCACGATGGTGTGATGACGATGATGATGTTCTACCGGCGCAGGGCTTCGCCTAAACTCCGCGACGATAAGACCGAGGTGGAATATGGTGGAGGGGGGCACCGCACACGGCTAAGGAACGATCCGTAGATCAACTTGTGTGTCCTAGGGTGCCCCCCTGCCCCCGTATATAAAGGAGCAAGGGGGGAGGCCGGCCGGCCCTTGTGGGCGCTCCAAGGAGGAGGAGTCCTCCTCCTAGTAGGACTAGGACTCCCTCTTTCCTACTCCTACTAGGAGGTGGAAAGGAAGGGGGAGAGGGAGAGGGAAAGAGGGGGGCGCCGCCCCCCCCCCCTTCCTAGTCCAATTCGGACCAGAGGGGGAGGGGGGCGCGGCCCATGCTGGCTGCCCCTCTCTCTCTCCACTAAGGCCCATGAGGCCCATTACTTCTCCCGGGGTGGTTCCGGTAACCCTACGGCACTCCGGTTTTCTCCGAAAACGCCCGGAACACTTCTGGTGTCCGAATATAGTCATCCAATATATCAATCTTTATGTCTCGACCATTTCGAGACTTCTCTTCATGTCCGTGATCACATCCGGGACTCCGAACAAACTTCGGTACATCAAAACTTATAAACTCATAATAAAACTGTCATCGTAACGTTAAGCGTGCGGACCCTACGGGTTCGAGAACTATGTAGACATGAACTAGAACCATTCTCGGTCAATAACCAATAGCGGAACCTAGATGCCCATATTGGCTCCTACATATTCTACGAAGATCTTTATCGGTCAAACCGCATAACAACATCGTTGTTCCTTTGTCATCGGTATGTTACTTGCGAGATTCGATCGTCGGTATCAATACCTAGTTCAATCTCGTTCTTGGCAAGTCTCTTTACTCGTTACGTAATGCATCATACCGTAACTAACTCATTAGCTACATTGCTTGCAAGGCTTATAGTGATGTGCATTACCGAGAGGGCAGAGATACCTCTCCGACAATCGGAGTGACAAAACCTAATCTCGAAATCGCCAACCCAACATGTACCTTTGGAGACACCTGTAGTACTCCTTTATAATCACCCGATTCGTTGTGACGTTTGGTAGCACCAAAGTGTTCCTCCGTGGCAGGAGTTGCATAATCTCATAGTTACAGGAACATGTATAAGTCATGAAGAAAGCAATAACAATATACTAAACGATCAAGTGCTAGGCTAACGGAATGGGTCATGTCAATCACATCATTCTCCTAATGATGTGATCCCATTAATCAAATGACAACACATGTCTATGGTTAGGAAACATAACCATCTTTTATTAATGAGCTAGTCAAGTAGAGGCATACTAGTGACTATATGTTTGTCTATGTATTCACACATGTATCATGTTTCCGGTTAATACAATTCTAGCATGAATAATAAACATTTATCATGATATGAGGAAATAAATAATAACTTTATTATTGCCTCTAGGGCATATTTCCTTCAAACCGACATGTATGTATCATTGCTACTAAGGATAAAGATATGGGATCTATATCTATGCAATAGATAAACGGATCTTGTCTACATCATGTCATCTTTCCTATTGCATTACTGCGTTTTTTCATGAATTTAATACACTAGATGCATGCTAGATAGCGGTCGATGTGTGAAGTAATAGTAGTAGATGCAGGCAGGAGTCGGTCTACTAATCTTGGACGTGATGCCTATGTAATGATCATTGCCTGGATATCATCATAATTATTTGAGGTTCTATCAATTGCCCAACAGTAATTTGTTTACCCACCGTTTGCTATCTTTCTCGAGAGAAGCCACTAGTGAAACCTACGGCCCCGGGTCTTCTTTCTCATACATTTGCTTGCGATCTACTTTTCCTTTGCATTTTCATTCAGATCTATTAAACCAAAAATACAAAAATTCTTTGCTGCACTTTATTTTATTTGCGATCTATTATTTCAATCTATTACCAATTTCTGGCATTGTTACCCGAAAGGGATTGACAACCCCTTTAACATGTCGGGTTGCGAGGTGTTGTTATTTGTGTGCAGGTGATGTTTACGTTGTGTTGCTTGGTTCTCCTACTGGTTCGATAACCTTGGTTTCTTCACTGAGGGAAATACCTACCGTCGCTGTGCTGCATCATCCCTTCCTCTCTGGGAAATACTGACGTAGTCCTAGCAGACAGGAGCTTTTCTGGCGCTATTGTCAGAGAGCGATCAAAACGAATTTATGGCGCCGTTGCCGGGGAGGATCTTCAACATAATCAGGTTCCTAATCACAAATCTCATCTCCTCGCAACTTACATTACTTGCCATTTGCCTCTCGTTTTCCCTCTCCCCCACTTGACAAAAAATTGTCGTTTTATTCGCCTCACTTTTTCGTTCGTCGTTTTCTCGCCATGTCCGATCTCAAAAGAGCTAAGGGTTTTCTCCCTAGTCTTAATGCCTTGGATAGCCCATCTGTCCTCTCCAAGCTCATAAACAATGATGCTATGGGAGGATCTACCGGGGTTGTTAAGGAAAATCTTAACCTTTGTGATGAAGATGATCCCATAATTTTTCATTATTTACTTGATAAATCTTTGAAATATGCTTGGGATAGGTTGTTGAGAATTCGAGCTAGCTTTATGCCCCAATATCAGATAGAAATATACTTGAAAAGCTTTTATGATGGTTTACCTTCTTCCCTCAAGCAAGTTTTAGATTCTATATTTGAAAACGGTTTTCATGAAGGGGATGCCGTTGAAACTTATGAGAAGATGAAAGCCATATTTGGGCACCCCAAAGGAGAAAATGTTGAATCAACTACTCTTATGTGCTTTTATCAAAATGAAATAATTAAAGAGATGAAGGCTAGTTTAGATACAAATTTTGCTTAATCTTTCTTCTACTATCAATGGCCATGTGCTTTCACAAAATAGAAAATTAAATTCCATTGATAGGAGATTTTCCCTTTTCTTTCCAAGGGACAAGGATGACAAAACTTAGATCCTTGCTTTATGCCTAGCTAAGGGCGTAAAACTATAGCGCTTGTTGGGAGGCAACCCAATGAAAAAATTTATTTTCGCTTTTTGATTTCTATTCTTGTGTGTTAGCACAATTATGCTACTGTTATGATTGTGTTTTTTGTGTTTTAATTAGTGCTTGTACCAAGTAGAACCGATAGGATCTTCTTGGGTGATAGTTGTTTGATCTTGCCAAAAAAGACAGAAACTTTGTGCTCACGAAAATAATTGTTAAAAATCACAAGAACGTGATAAAATGCCAATTCATTTTGCAGAAGATCAATATACAAATTATTCAGGTTTTCCTAGTTTTTAAGAATTTTTGGAGTTCCAAAAGTATTCGAACAAATCAGATTTCTACAGACTGTTTTGTTTTGACAGATTCTGTTTTCTTTGTGTTGTGTGCTTATTTTGATGGATCTATGGTTTTCTTTGATAAGTTTTTCCATAGAGAAGTTGGAATACAGTAGATATAATACAAAAACAAAATAAGAATTGGTTTGATACAACACTTATAGTAGTGATTTATTTTTCTTACACTAACGGATCTCACGAAAGTTTTGTTGAGTTTTGTGTGATTGAAGTTTTGAAGTTTTGGGTTATATTACAATGGATAAAAGAAGGATAGAAGAGCCTAAGCTTAGGGATGCCCTGGCATCCCAAGCTATTATCCAAGAATGAGCAACCAACTAAGCTTGGGGATGCCCCCGAGTGGCATCCTCTCTTTCTTCTAACGACCATTGGTATTTTACTCGAGGCTATATTTTACTCGTCACATGGTATGTTTTTTGCTTGGAGCGTCTTGTATGATATGAGTCTTTTCTTGTTTTATTTTGTGTTTTAAGTCATCAATCCTTGCTGGACACACCTATTTGAGAGAGCCAAAATTATATCATGACTTGTTAGAATTGCTCTCTATGCTTCACTTAAATCTTTTATGAGCTAGGACTTGCTCTAGTGCTTCATTTATATCTTTTTGTGCATGATGTGCTTTGTTATTTTTTTAAGAAGTGCTCTCTTGCTTCACTTAGATTTATTTGAGAGTTAGTAAAATTTTGAAGAAATTCTCTCTTGCTTCACTTAAATTATTTCGAGAGAAAGAAAATTTGTTATGCTCATGATCTTCACTTATATTTGTTTGAGCTTATGAAAAGAAACACATGAAAATTAGTCCCAAACTGATAGATATCCAAAAAGGATAAAGAAAAAAAGAAAAAATGTCATGAAGATCATTGGACAAAATAAACTTGATTCTTAGTAATAGTTTTGAGATATGATGATGTGATATGTGAGTTATGTTGATGAGTAATTGTGCTCTAGTAAGAATATTGGTGTTAAGGTTTGTGATTCCCTATGCATGCACGAAAGTCAATAATCATGCAATGAAAATTATATCCTACTTATGGTACATTATTCGGTGTTAATTATGCTTAATGCTTGCTTATGAGATTATTCGTTTCTTGGTTGGTCGCTTCTCAATCTTTTGCTAGCCTTCATTTTGCACCAAGTCTGACCTCTACTTGTGCATCCAAAATCCTTTAAACCGGTTTTGCCACATGATCCACTATATCTACCTATATGCAGTATTCTTTTGCCGTTCTAAGCAAATTTGCATGTGCCATCTCTAATTTTCAAAATAAACTTCTCTTTTGTGTGTTTGTTTCGCTCGCGGAACGGTGACGGGTGGCTAATATTTTCCATGCTGGATGTGTTATTCTCATGATGAGTGTTTATTCACTTGTCATTGCACGAGAGTGAGGCAAAGGTCTTAGGGATGCCCAGTCCCGAAATGCAAAAAAATGAATTTACTTTATGTTGTCAAATAATAAATTCCTTGTAAAGTGTTGGTATGGAGGGCACCCGTGGATACGGTTAGCCATGGAAAGTGAAAGTATGGTGGAAAAAGGAATAAACTTTATTTTCTGTTTGGGAACCGCCTATGGCATATCTAGCACGGAAAGTGTTGGGAACTCTAAGTCGTTTTCGTTGGTGGGATGGATACACCTCCCAAAATGTTTTTCTCTCTAAGTTTTTCGCTTTGAGCTCTGGCACCTCTACAAATCCCTACTTCCCTCTACGAAGGGCCTTTCTTTTACTTTATGCATTTTTTATTTTTTGAATTTGAGTCTCCATCTTATCTCATAAAAAGCACCAACTAGGAGGCAATATGATCGTACTTTAGTATTGGGTATAGCTAATATCCGAGTGTGTTTCATGAATGGGTCAATGTTTGAGCATGATGGGCTAGGGATAACTTATTTTAGCGTTGATATTTTGAAAGACATGGTTGCTTGTTGATATACTTGAGTATCTAAATTATTGTGTCAAAACTAGACTATTGCTTTGAATCACATAAAAGTCCAAATGTCAATGCTATAAAGAAAAGAATATGATATGACATGATAAACAGCACTCCACATCAAAAATTCTGTTTTTATCACTTACCTACTCGAGGACGAGAAGGAGTTAAGCTTGGGGATGCTGATACGTCTCCAACGTATCTATAATTTTTGATTGTTCCATGATGTTATATTATCAATCTTGGATGTTTTATAATCATTTTACAATCATTTTATATCATTTTTTGGTACTAACCTATTGACATAGTGCCAAGTGACAGTTGCTATTTTTTCCATGTTTTTTACAATGCAGGAAATCAATATCAGACGAAGTCCGAATGCCACGAAACTCCACAGAGAATTTTTATGGGCCAGAAGGAACACAACGAGCCTTGGTTGCACCTGAGGGGAGAGTCCCGAGGATTGGACAACCCACTAGGGTGCGCCAGGAGGCCCAGGGGGAGGCCCAGGCGTGCCCTGGTGGGTTGTGCCCACCTCGGGTGCCCCACGGACTGCCTCTTTGCTCTATAAATACCCCAAAAATACTATAACCCTAGGGGAGTCAACAAAATATTCATCCAGCCGCCGCAGAGTCCACAATCACCAGATCCAATCTAGACACCATCTCGGATGGGGTTCACCACCTCCATTGGTGCCTCTCCGATGATGCGTGAGTAGTTCTTTGTAGACCTTCGGGTCTGTAGTTAGTAGCTAGATGGCTTTCTCTCTCTCGCTGAATTCTCAATACAATGGTCTCTTGGAGATCCATATGATGTAACTCTTTTTGCGGTGTGTTTGTTGGGATCTAATGAACTTTGAGTTTATGATCAGTCATATCTTTTTATATCCATGAAAGTTATTTGAGTTTCTTTGATCTCTTATAGCCTCGTATTTCTTCTCCGATATTTGGGTTTTGTTTGGCCAATTTGATCTATTTATCTTGCAATGGGAAGAGGTGCCTAGTAGTGGGTTCGATCTTACGGTGCTTGATCCCAGTGAGAGAAAGGGAACCGACACATATGTATCGTTGCTACTAAGGATAAAAAGATGGGATCTATATGTACGCAATAGATAAACGGATCTTGTCTACATCATGTCATCGTTCTTATTGCATTACTCCTTTTTTCCATGAACTTAATACACTAGATGCATGCTGGATAGCGGTCAATGTGTGGAGTAATAGTAGTAGATGTAGGTAAGAGTCGGTTTACTAATCTTGGACGTGATGCTTGTGTAATGATCATTTCCTGGATATCGTCATAATTATTTGAGGTTCTATCAATTGCCCAACAGTAATTTGTTTACCCACTATTTGCTATCTTTCTCGAGAGAAGCCACTAGTGAAACCTACGGCCCCCGGGTCTTCTTTCACATATATTTGCTTGCGATGCCTTTGCATTTTCATTCAGATCTATTAAACCAAAAATACAAAAATACTTTGTTGCACTTTATTTTATTTGCGATCTATTATTTCAATCTATTACCAATTTCTGGCATCGGTACCCGAAAGGGATTGACAACCCCTTTAACACGTCGGGTTGTGAGGTGTTGTTATTTGTGTGCAGGTGTTGTTTACGTTGTTTTGCTTGGTTCTCCTACTGGTTTGATAACCTTGGTTTCTTCATTGAGGGAAATACCTACCGTCGCTGTGCTGCATAATCCCTTCCTCTTTGGGGAAATACCGACGTAGTCCTAGCAGACAGGAGCTTTTCTGGCGCTATAGTCAGAGAGCGATCACCCCTCCCTTACTCGAAACCCTAGCAAGGTCCCCGCCGCCGCCGCCGCCGCAAGGCCTCCATTGTCAACATCTGTCGGTTTGCCCGTGCAGCTTACCCACCGATCTCCATACCCAGGCCGCCCTGATTTTCTTAGATGACGCCTGCCAAACGTCCCCTTTCCCTCAGATCCCCATCCCCATCCCCCACTCCAGAGCGTCGCAGCCAAAGCCCGGCTACGCTTCCCGTGGAGCTCGAGGAGCGAATGGCCCAAAAGAGGTGTATAGCGGTCTCTTCGCCTGACGTCGCTGAGGAAGCTGACGACCATTACTGGCGGCAGGCACTCAATCAGCGGGCTAGAATATGCGGGCATGTCTCGGCCACCGGTTATGACATTGAGTTCATCGACAGTGACGACCTGAGGCGGGCTATGTCATAGGCTAAGTGGCCCACCCCCAACCCCTCGGGTTCAACCACCGTCGAACTTATCCATGGCCGCGCCGCTGATCTCCTCTGGCTCGCTGTAGGTGTCAAAACCGGCGGATCTTGGGTAGGGGGTCCCGAACTGTGCGTCTAAGGTCGATGGTAACAGGAGACGGGGGACATAATGTTTACCCAGGTTCGGGCCCTCTCTATGGAGGTAAGACCCTACTTCCTACTTGATTGATCTTGATGAATATGAGTGTTACAAGAGTTGATCTACCACGAGATCATATTGGCTAAAACCCTAGAAGTCTAGCCTGTATGGCTATATCCATTTCTGGACTAAGCCCTCCAGTTTATATAGACACCGGAGGGGACTAGGGTTGTACAAAGTCGGTTACAGAGAAAGGAATCTTCATACGTGGTCACCAAGCTTGCCTTCCACGCCAAGGAGAGTCCCATCCAGACACGGGAGAGAGTCTTCAGTCTTGTATCTTCACAGCCCATTAGCCCGACCCATGTCCAACAGGCCGGACGCCCGAGGACCCCTTAGTCCAGGACTCCCTCACTTGCTGTCAACAATTTGCCATTCTACATCGCCATCGAGCCCCTTTTGTCATTTCTGAAGGACACATTCTGCGGCGCTGGCTTGGGATCCACAGCTTCCAAGCCAGACCTCATAGATGGAGACCACGAGGAGGGCACCCTCTCCGGCTCTTCCAAGGGGAAAGAGTCCATCTGCTCTTCCAAGGGGAAAGCGCATGTTTGCGACATCAGGGAGGGTACCCTACAGCTGTGCTCTTCCAAGGGGAAGGAGCCCATCTGCGACAACATGGAGCGCATCCAGGGTCTGTGCTCTTCCCACGGGAACGAGCCCATCTGTGACAAGTGAGGAAACCCATGATTTGTTTTGTCGTGCCACTTCATAGGGGGAAACCCATGATTTGTTTTGTCGAGTCCCTTTTGTAGTGTAGTGAGAATATGTCCAGTTCTAATTGCTATATCTGGTTGTTTGCAGTATGCCTTGTTTATTTCAGTTGTTCACAATGTGATGCTCTATATGTGCAATTATTTCTTGTGCGATTACATTTCATCAATCCAGTTTTAAACATCTTGATAGGAATGCATATATTTGCTTCTTTATTAAGCTGTTATAGCTAGCATATGCCTCTTTTAAAGTTTTTTGATTGTTCGGTTGTTTGTAGTTAGCATATGTCCAGTTTCAAATGCTATCTTTGGTTGTTCGTAGTATGCCTTGTCTATTCCAATTATTCACAACGTGATGTTCTATATGTGCAAGTATGAACTGTGCAGTGACGAGGTGTCCGGTGTGCAGATTGTCTTCGGCATTGCAAGGTGGGTTCTCCTTTCCAAATACTCCAAGATAGTCTTCGGACGCAACGAACATGTCCGGATCTGCAACACAAGTACCACACACACAGCCGTAGAGAGTATAATATTTCATGAGTCCCATCCGCTGACAACTTTTTGCAAGATGACATCACGTCTGCCCGGTCATTATTTCGAACCATTTTCGTCTGCCGTTCCGCGTTTCAAGATGCAGTTTCCATTGGCACGTCTTGTCAAAGCAGAGATCGTGTCCCCTTATTGCGGGATTCTCATCAATACGGGCATGGGTAATCCAACCGTGCTGTTTGCATAGCCCTTGGGAATAGGCGATTTTTAAGGCGAGTGGGGAGGCGTTCGATATTCACTGCCTTTATAAGGGGATAAGGATTCCTTTTCTTCACCCATGCCTTCTTTCTTCCTCTTCCCTTCCATTCTCGAGCTCCAGCACCCAAGTTCTCATCTCTTCCACCTCGAGCAAGAACTCAACCATGTCTGGCTCTGGAGGGCAAGGCAAGTGGATGGCCTCCTCCGTCAAGGAAAAGGACATCGCCGAGCTTCGGGAGGCCGGGTATCTGGCGAAGGAGATCGCCCACCGGCTTCCGGCCAAGGGGCAAGTCATCCCTAAACAGAAGCCCAAGGAGAGGGTGGTGTTCCTCCCTCATTTCGTCCACGGGCTAGGGTTTCCTATCCACCCTTTCGTCTGCGGACTTATGTTCTATTATGGGCTAGATTTCCATGATCTAGCCCCGAACTCTTTCCTCAACATCTCGGCATTCATAGTCGTGTGCGAGGCTTTCCTCCGCATCCAGCCCCACTTCGGTCTGTGGCTCAAGATCTTCAACGTGAAGCTGAAGGTGGTGGATGGCCAACACGCGGAGTGCGGAGGAGCCATGGTGAGCAAGATGCCCAACATCACATGGCCCAAAGGCACGTTTGTGGAGTCTGTCAAGGAGTAGCAGAAGCTGTGGTTCTATATCACAGAGCCACGCGACGCCACCTGGGCCGCGGCTTCCGAATTCAAGTCCGGAGCTCCAATGTGGCTGACCTTCTGGATGGAGAAGGGCCCAAATTGGTCTTCGTCGGATGAGTTGATGGCGCTGCAAACGCGCATCCAAAGCATGCTGGACAGAAACATCAAGCTCATCGACGTGATCCAGGTTATGCTAGTTCGCCAGATCCTCCCCTGTGAAAGCCGAACTTCCCCTTTATGGGAATTCGATCCAGAGAAACACCAGACCTTGGTGAGGCTCTTCGGAACCACTCACAAAGATGCATGAAAGCTGCTCTTCAAGGGCGACGAGAAGCCGTCGGCCATAGATTCGGACCATGGGCATGATCTTGCCCACCCCGCCAATGCGGTTAGTCCTTCACATCTCAAGGCGTACCATCTACTTGCTTGTCCAAGGAGGGTAACTAAACTTTGCTAATTTATCCTTTCAGGTATGGACAGAGAAAGCGAAGCGGATTCAATGTTCGGCTCCGCTGCCCGAAGAACCAGTCATCCCACTCCTGGCGAAGATGCTGGTCCCGGTGCCCTATCAGCCACCAGAGAAGAAGGCCAAGGGGAGCCGAGGTGGCCTCCGCCGTAAGGGCACTTCAGACGTGATGTCCGAAGACAAGACTCACTCCTCTCCCGCCGAAGATGATGACGAGGAGGAGGAAAGCAACTCTCCCCTAGACGGGGGGAGGAAGAATAGGACAGCCTCCACAAATCTGGAAGCGGAGGTGCCCAAGAGGGGCAAGGGCCCCCTCGCAGATAACTCCGCGTGGGACGTTGACAGCAGCCCAGAGCGACCCCCCCGAAGCAAACCCCATGCCGCATCGTAAGTACTAAAAAAGCCCAGATGCATCCCCGTACCCGACTTCCCCTCTTTATGGCACTAATATGGTTAATTATGTTATTGCAGTCCGGCCCACGACAGCTCCCAGCGATCCTCCTCAAGAGGCTCGTTGGATTCAAAGGCGATGGCCAGCGAGTCACCGCCGGCCGTTTACTCTCCCACGACCAAGGGAGATGCCAAGGTGTTGTCACGAAGGATCTTTCCAGGCCAGAGGAGTCCCAGGAGGCCCTCAGGGTGGCGCCAGAGGGCGAAACCTCGACCGCCGGACACATGGGGGAGCAGATCCCCATGGAGACTCGCGATAAGGGCCATGTTCAGTTCGGCCCCCATCCGGATACGGTTCCGGAGACCTACACGGCTCCGGAGTCCGGCGTGCAGCCTCCTTTGAAAGACGGAGGTGTGCCTATCCCACCGGTGACCTCTGTCCAACCAGGGGCACCGGACTATCTTCTGGAAGCGCTACGAGGCACTTCCATTGTGGAGGAACACCGTATCCTTATGGGTAAGGTGATTGAGAGGGTTCAGTCTGTTAAGAGCGGACTGACCGAAGCCTGCAGCGGCCTGCTGACAGGTTTTGAGGTAAGCGATGCAAAAGAAAAAATCCCAATATAGACAGTAGCCCCTGAGACACTGTCCGGTGTTCGGAAAGCAAGGCCGGACAGAGGATCAATTCATTTTTGCAGGAAACTAACTAAATGTGTCTTGTATGAATGAGCAGGCGTCGTTGCTGGCCGCGGCCTCACAAGCTGCCGAAGTCTCCGGACTAAAGCAGAGACTCGAGCGGACCGAGGAGGAGCTCGGCCAAGCGAGGAAGCAGCTAGAAGACCAGCAAGGTATGTAATTACTCGCTATATATTCGGAAAGAATAAATGATGTGTATTGACCGTAGTGTTATGATATGTGTAGGAGCGACGACCGAGGTCGAGGCCCTTAAAAAGGCCCTGGTCGGAGCCGAGGAGAAAGCCGCCAAGGAGCAAGCCGCCCGTAAGAAGCTCAAGGCCAGGCTTAACGAGGTCCAGCAAGAGCTCCAGGATGCTGTGAAGAAATGTGAAGCCTTGGAGTGCGATGCTTCGACTCGAGAGGCCGAACTCGCCAAGGCTCGCCAAAGCGCGGAAGAAGCTCGGGTTGAGGCCCAGGGCACCCTCCAGGAGATCCAGGAGGCCAAGAAGATCGCGGCGGGTAAGGTGTTTAGCATGCAAAGCAAGTATGTGAAGAAGAAGTATGTCTTACTAACCCGGATTCGGAGTTCTCCAGGGGCGTTTGCGGATCTGCCGTGCAGTGTGTCAGACGCTGCGGAGTTCTTTTGAGCCGAAGAAGGGAGCTCAACGGAGAAGCTGTTCTGGTCGCAATACCTTGCGCAGAACATCCAGTGCCCTTCACCAATCAGCTAAAACATCTGGTCGAGTTGCATAGGGTGGCCAAACTGGCCATGAAGGATTTGATAATCCGGCTGTGGCCTGCCGAAGCTATACCTAGTAGCTACTTCGGCCTCGTGAAGTGGCTGGTGAATGCATGTCCTCGGCTGGACGTCATCAAGCGGTCAGTCTGCATCGAGGGTGCGCGCAAGGCCTTCGCCCGCGTCAAGGTCTGGTGGGCGAAGATGGACGCCGTCAAGCTTGTGGCCGAGGGGTCGCCTGAGGGCAAGGAGCACCGCACGCCCGAGCGATATTTTGAAGACGTCCTGGAGGGGTCTCGCATTGTGGCGACGCAATGTGCGAAAGACATTATCTTTGAATGAATACATTCATGTTGTCTCTGCCTTGTATGCTGAAACAAAGTTGTTATGTAATATAATTTTTGTTATGTTTAAAAAAAGAGAAAAAAATTACCTCCTGTGCGGCCGTTTTGTATCAAATCTGAGAGTTGGCCAGTCGTCGGCTTCTGTCCCCATGTAGGTAGTATGGGGGTGTTCGGGATGGAATCTAAACACTCTTGATCCAATTGTTTGGTCCTTGAAGGAGGTGTTTAGCGCAACGAACCAGGCAATCAGACTATGCGGCTTTAGCACTCTCACTTAGCCATAGGAGTTTGACAATAAAAAATGTGGGTGCAGCCCCTAGTATCCGAACTAGAATGCTATAAGCACCTGATCGGGTAAGTACCGATCCTTCGCGTAATGCGGAAAAAAATCTCTAATGATTTGAAACCTCCGAAGAGCTGACCGGCTCTCGCCGCATCATGACAGTCAGTTTTCGGCTTTCTCTACTGAGGTGCTCCTTCGGGTAAACTAGGGCACAATCGCATTAGTGCTCCCTTTACTACCTTAGCCGATATAGCGGAACGTAAGGTAGCAAGCACAGGAGCCGGGCAACCCAACTATTGACCAAAGACATGATTCAGAGCCAATGCATATAGTGCTAAATTCGGGGTGCCGAACTATACTGTAAAAAGTGTTCGGACTTTGTTGCCATAGTGTGGGGCGCTATGAAGCCCCTGGCAAATTGAAACGTACCATAGTGTACGGGGTGCTATCGGATAAGCTTATTGATAAAAAAAGAAGGAAAACAGAAAAGGAGCAAAGGCAATGAGCAGGGGCCCTAAAATTTGGGCTGTAAACTGTTTCCATTATAATTTGATTAATACGTCAAAGCGCATTGATACAAATAGTGCGATAAGCAACAGGCTATTTAACATGCCATGACCAAGGGAGAGCTGTGTGTGGGCCCTAGAAACAGGTAGAGTGGTCGTTAAAGAAACCACCTAGAAATTCCCCTCTACGTTCAAGCTGACTGCCGGCTTGGTGTATTTGTCCTTTGTAAGGACTTGCGATCAAGCCATCAGGGAAGGCCTGTGGAAAAGAAACCTGAAAAGTAGAAAAGAAACAGTGAAAGTATATGTGTCCGGGAGCGGTCAAGCGGTATTGTGGATCACAAGCTAGTTATGCCTCCATCTGTGCCCATGGTATTTTGAGTGCGTAGTTATGTACGCGCGGTGCGAATGCCGCCACTTCATCAGGGCTGGGATGGAGGCCAAATTGCTAGTCGAGCTCTTGACGAGCCGAGCTGTCCTGCTGCAGAATAGTCCGGACCCTCGTGATAGTGTCCGGGGGCTCGACCGCCGAATTAAGGTTCTGCATGAAAAGGTCGCTCTGTACTTCTGCTGCTAAGGCAGCCGTGTGCTCCTCGGTACAGAGGGAGCGTTCCGTGTCTCCATTAACTATTATGACGCCGGGTGGTCCGGGCATCTTGAGCTTGAGGTAAGCATAATGAGGCACCGCACTGAATCGAGTGAATGCGGTTCGTCCGAGCAGTGCGTGATAGCCGCTGCGAAATGGGACGATATTGAAGATTAACTCCTCGCTTCGGAAGTTGACCAGAGATCCGAAGACAACCTCTAGTGTAATTGAGCCCGTATAGCGGGCCTCTACACCTGGTATGACTCCTTTAAAGGTAGTCTTTGTGGGCTTGATCTGTGATGGGTTACTGCCCATTTTGCGCACTGTATCATGATAGAGCGGATTGAGGCTGCTGCCACCGTCCATGACGACTCGCATCAGGTGGAATCCATCAATGATTGGGTCGAGGACCAGTGCGGGTGAACCGCGATGACTGATACTGGTCGGGTGATCCCGACAATCAAAGGTGATTGGGTATGACGACCATGGATTGAATTTTGGGGCGACTTGCTCTATCACATAGACGTCCCTAAGCGTGCACTTGCGCTCCCTCTTAGGATGTGTGTGGCATATATCATGTTCACCATTTTGACCTGAGGGGGGAACTTCTTTTGTCCCCCTGTGTTCGGTTGCCGGGGCTCCTCGTCATCGTCCTCGCTTTGCGATCCCTTTTCCTTGTTCTTGGCATTTAACTTCCCGCCATGTTTAAAAACCCAACAATCTCTGTTGGTATGATTGGCTGGTTTGTCTGGGGTGCCATGGATCTGGCACAGATGATCGGGTATGCGGTCCAGGCTGGATGGTCCCTGATTGTTTCTTTTATATGGCTTCTTCCGCTAACCGGACTTGGAGCCACTGAATCCGACGTTGACTGTCGTGTCATCGGTGTTGTCACCATTGCTTCGGCGTTTGTGTCTACTGCGTTGGAGCTTGTCGTTGCTATTTTTGACCCCGGAGGTGCCCATTTCACTTGCTGTGTTTTTGCTACGGGCCAGCCAACTATCCTCACCCACACAAAAGCGGGTCATGAGTGCCGTGAGGGCTGCCATGGACGTCGGCTTTTCCTGGCCGAGGTGGCGGGCGAGCCATTTGTCATGGATGCTATGTTTAAAGGCCGCTAGGGCTTCAGCATCCGGACAGTCGACGATCTGATTCTTTTTAGTTAGGAACCTAGTCCAGAATTTCCTGGCTGACTCTCCAGGCTGCCAAACTATGTGACTTAAGTCATCGGCATCTGGTGGCCGGACATATCTACCTTGGAAGTTGTCAAGGAAGGCTTCTTCCAAGTCCTCCCAGCTGCCAATAGAATTTTTAGGTGGACTGTTTAACCAGTGTCAAGCTGGCCCTTTGAGTTTTAGTGGGAGGTATTTGATGGCGTGAAGATCATCTCCGCGGGCCATATGGATGTGGAGAATAAAATCCTCGATCCATACCGCGGGATCGGTTGTTCCATCGTATGATTCGATATTTACAAGTTTAAACCCTTCTGGGAATTCATGATCCATTACTTCGTCAGTGAAGCAAAGAGGGTGTGCGGCGCCCTATATCGGGTCGCATCGCGACGTAGCTCCGATGGAGTTCGTCTGTGGTTTTCGGCCCGGGCGTGACTAGGTTTGTCACGTCCGAATAGGTAGTCGTCGTCGCATGTCGAGGCACGTCCTCGCGATCTGTAGATCGATCTTGTATGTCCTGCTCTACTATCTAGGTCTTGCTGAAGGTCATATGTGTAACCCCGAGCTGTTTTATCCCTGCCTTTACGGTGAGGTGGGGAGGTCTGGTGTTCGGCTTGAGTTGCCGCTTTATCCCGACCGCGTGGTGGTCGGTCAGCCGCATTGCGCGATGATGGTACGAGCTCCGGCGCCTCATCATCAAACTGAGGTAGCAATTTTCGCTTTGGGTAGCTTTTAGCTGGGCGCTTAAGGCCCTATTCTTCGGCTGCCAGGACATCAGTCCATCTATCGTTGAGCAGATCTTGATTAGCTTGAAGCTGTTGCTGCTTCTTTTTCAGGCTCCTTGCAGTGGCTATTAGCTGGCGGTTAAAGCACTCTTGCTCGAGAGGTTCCTCAGGCATGATAAAATCCTCGTTGCCAAGGCTTGCCTCATCCTCGGCGGGTGGAAGATAAGTGCTGCCCTCCGAGTCGTCGTTTATGGCTTGTTCATCAGGGCTAACTTGCCCATCTTCCCGATCGTCCTGTTTCGGCCGTTTGTTCGTCGAGATCTTCTTTGTCTTCGACACCATCCAGAGTGTGATCGTCTCCTGTGACTGTGTTGTTGTCCTTGCTGCGGCAGGATTTAGAGCGGCGCCGCTGACGCCGGCGCTTTGGTTGTGTCTTAGGGGGATCATCCTCAACCGGTCTTTCCTTGTCCTCGCCGTTATTCTCTTTGGGTGTATCCACCATGTATACGTCGTACGAAGAAGTGGTTGTCCAGCATCCGGTAAACGGCAGGTTTTGGCCATGCTCCTCATCTCCATCGTCGTCCATACCGTCGATGTCTTCGGAGCCATAATCGAGCATGTCGGTTAAGTCCTCGACAGTGGCTATGTAGTGGGTGGCAGGTGGGAAGCGAAATTCCCCGTCATCAGCCTCCAGTTCGAACGGGACATAGTTCGGCTGTGAGTCCCCCCGCTAAGGACAGGTTTTTTAATGAGTTCAGAACGTCGCCTAAAGGCGAGTGTCGGAAGATGTCCGCTGCGCTGAATTCGTCGATCGATGACCGATCCAGCTCGACATAAGCAGACGCACATGGTTCGAAACTATCACCAGAAATGAGTCCGAGGTTCCGAAGACACAGATATCACCCGAGGTTAGGTCTGTGTGCGGCTCCAACACCGCGGAGTCTGCGGCTTCCGTGGCGGTGTTGAGCTTCTTGTCCTCGGATGGCGCGATCTGCTCCGGATCTAAGGCTGGAGTGGTTACAGGTGCAATTTCCTGAGTATGGTCCGATGACAGATTTAAGTCATGTTCATCATAGGGATAGGGAGCGGCTGCCGTGCTCTCGAATCCATCGAAGATCAAGTCTCCACGGATGTCTGCGACATAGTTCAAGCTCCCAAATCTGACCTGATGGCCAGGGGCGTAGCTGTCGATCTGCTCCAGATGGCCAAGCGAGTTGGCCCGCAGTGCGAAGCCGCCGAACGCGAAGATCTGTCCGGGGAGGAAGGTTTCCCCTTGGACAACATCATTGTTGATGATTGAAGGAGCCACCGAAACTTTTGGGGACGGCACAGTGGAACTCAATGAAAGCACTAATGTCGGTGTCAAAACTGGTGGATCTCAGGTAGGGGGTCCCGAACTGTGCGTCTAAGGTCGATGGTAACAGGAGACGGGGGACACAATGTTTACCCAGGTTCGGGCCCTCTCTATGGAGGTAATACCCTACTTCCTGCTTGATTGATCTTGATGAATATGAGAGTTACACTAGTGCAGAACCGGGCAATAGCACCGGTTCGTAAGGCCCTTTAGTGCCGGTTACATAACCGGCACTAAATTGTGGTCACTAAAGGCCCCCTGTCGGTGTCAAAACCGGTGGATCTCGGGTAGGGGGTCCCGAACTGTGCGTCTAGGCGGATGGTAACAGGAGACAAGGGACACGATGTTTTTACCCAGGTTCGGGCCCTCTCGATGGAGGTAAAACCCTACTCCTGCTTGATTGATATTGATGATATGGGTAGTACAAGAGTGGATCTACCACGAGATCAAGGAGGCTAAACCCTAGAAGCTAGCCTATGGTATGATTGTTGTAATGGTTGTTCATCCTCGGACTAAAGCCCTCCGGTTTATATAGACACGGAGAGGGCTAGGGTTACAGTCGGTTACAATGGTAGGAGATCTACATATCCGTATTGCTAAGCTTGCCTTCCACGCCAAGGAAAGTCCCATCCGGACACGGGACGAAGTCTTCAATCTTGTATCTTCATAGTCTTAGAGTCCGGCCGACGATGATAGTCCGGCTGTCCGGACACCCCCTAGTCCAGGACTCCCTCAGTAGCCCCTAAACTAGGCTTCAATGACGATGAGTCCGGCGCGCATATTATTCGGCATTGCAAGGCGGGTTCCTCCTCCGAATAATTCATAGAAGATTGTGAACACCAGGATAGTGTCCGGCTCTGCAAAATAAATTCCACATTCCACCGTAGAGAATAATATGTACACAAGTTCAATCTGCGGCGTATCTTGTAGCATGGCGTCACGCCACTACCAAGCCTTTACTTGAATCGTTTTTATTATACCACCTCGGTAGCGTTTAGCGGCGGTTTCCTTAGCACGTCTTGTCGAGCGAGATCGTGTTCCCCTTATTCGGGATTCTCATCAATACGGACGTGGGTAACCCAACTGCGCCATTGATGGTGGCGCTTGGGAGATAAGCGAGTTTTACCGGGCGGTGGGGCGTATAGTCTTCGTCGCCCATATATAAGGGATAAGGATCCACCCTTTTACCTCGCCTTCTTCCTCCTTTGCTTATCCATCTCCACGCTCTCGAGCTCCAGCGCCCAAGTCGCGCATCTCATCTCGACCTTCTCGACCATGTCGGGCGGGAGGCAAATGGCTGGCCTCCTCCGTGGCGGAGGAGCACATCATAAAACTGCGTGGCGCGGATACCTTTCGGCGACATCGGCGCATCGGCTGCCGACAAGGGCAGCTTATCCCACCCCAGGCCTCATGAGAGGGTCATATTCCTTCCCCACTTCATCCGCGGATTGGGCTTCCCGTTGCATCCCTTTGTCCGGGGGCTCATGTACTATTACGGCCTGGATTTCCATGATCTAATGCCAAACTTCATCCTCAACATCTCGGCGTTTATCGTCGTGTGTGAGGCCTTCCTCTGCATCCAGCCCCACTTCGCTTGTGGCTCAAGACCTTCAACGTCAAGCCGAAGGTGGTGAAGGGCACTCAAGCAGAGTTCGGAGGCGCCATGTTGGGCAAGATGCCCAACGTCATCTGGCTCGAAGGGGCCTTTGTGGAGTCCATCAAGGGGTGGCAATCGGGGTGGTTCTACAACACCGAGCCGCGCGACCCTAAGTGGGCGGCGGCCCCCGAGTTCAGATCTGGTATCCCTATGCAGCTCACCTCCTGGAAAGAGAAGGGCTTGCTATGGGGCAGTTCGGAGGGCAGCGAGGACTCGATCTGTCTTCAGACCCTGGTGAACAAGAAGCTTAGGCTTGTCAATGTGATCCAGGTCATGCTCATCCGCAGGATCCTCCCCTGCCAACAACGGGCCTTCAATCTGTGGGAGTTTGATCCGGCACAGCACCGGGCTCTAAGCGGGCTCTTCGACACGGCGTATGAAGCCGTCTGGAGGGTGTTGTTCAAAGGCGGAGAAACCCCGCGTCTGCGACTGAGGATCGCGGATTTAGCACCAAGCGCTCGGCCGGTGAGGTAAGCTTCGTTATCCTCTATGGGACAGTTGTTTTCTTTCATAGTTTGACTCTATGTGGGATCTAAAACTCCCAATGCCTTTGACAGGACTGGCAGAGGACGTCCAGACAGGTAGACTGTCCGGCTCCCCTTCCCGAAGACCCAGCGGATGCCCGCTTAACGGGGCTGCTGGTCCTGGCACTCTATGTGGTGCCGGAGAAGAAGGCCAAGAAGAAGGCCACGGGAACTCGAAGAAGTTCCCGGCGCCAGGTGATATCGGACTCATCATCCGATGGCTCCGGGGCGGACTCCTCCCCCGAAGACGAGCAGGAGAAAGAGGACTCTCTCCCAGAGGAGGGAGAGAGGAAGAGGAAGGCCTCCCCAATAGGGGGGAGGAAGAAGGTCAAGAGGGAAGAACTATTCCCCGGACAGCTCCGCCAGCGCCAGCGTTGGCGATGAAAAGTGGCCCTCAAGGGCCAGGCCTCGGCAAGATCGTAAGTATCTGGATTCTGAATGATTTATAATTTCTCTTTTGTGTCACATAGTGTCCTTCTAATGCCGCACTCTGCTGCAGTCCGGCCGATGATGATCTCCCGCTTCGTCGGCGGGTCGTTAGCTCCGTCGGATGTAGATTCCATCATTGCCTCCACCCCTCGCGCGCTGAGGGCGCCGAGTGGGATCGGGAAGGACCCATCGGGAGGAGGCTCGGGCGCCGCAAGGCAGCCTCCGGACTTTCTTGCCGGACTCCGCCGGAACCCGCGAGTGGTTCGAGTCCGGCAGCGCCCCTTCATAAGAAGGGCAAGACCATGATGCCGGCAGCCCCGTCCAACGGGCGCGGACAACTTGTTGGGCGCTCAAAGGCGCTTCCATCGAGGAAGAACACCGCACTATCATGAGTGCGGTGATTGAAAGGTTCAGCTCGCCAAGAGCGGGCTGACCGAAGCTTCTGATAGCCTTCTAACGAGGCTTTGAGGTAAGAAGTTAAAATTATGTAATGTAATACCGCATAGACAGTAGCCCTGATGCTCGGTTCGGTGTTGGAAAGAAAAGCGGTGAGGATCTAAAAGATATCTGTGAGGTTGCTAAAAATTATGTCAATATGGGTTTGCAGGCTCTTTGCTGACCTCTGCCGCCTTGCTGCGGAGGTCGGTGCTTTGAAGCAGGACCTCGGCGGTCGAGCAAGAGCTCGGCCATGCCAAGAAGCAGCTCGAGGACAAAGAAGGTGAGTAACACCACTTTGAATAGTTACCTTCTGAGAAAAGGATTTAGGTTGCAATAAAAATAACAAGGATAACGTGGGTGCTGCGGGGGCCACGAGCGAGGTGGCAACCACTGAAGGAGGCTGTGTCATGGCCGAGCATAATGTGGCCGTGGAGCAGGCGAGGCGAGAGAAGCGGGGAGGCGGGTGGCGGAGGTGCGGCAAGAGCTCAGGCTCTCATGGAAAAGCATGAGAGTTTGGGCGCGACTCAAGACTTCGAGTCGAGCTTGCCTCGGCTCTCGAAAGTGCCAAAGCCGCCAAGGCCGAGGCCCATAAGGCCCTTGAGGAGGTTGAGGATGTGAAGAAAATAGCGGCGGGTAAGGCATTTTTCATGCAAAGCAAGCATGTTAATGTAAACTACGACACTTACCCGAATTCGGAGCTCTCGAGGCGTTTGCAGATCTGCCTCGCGGTGTGTCCGATGCGCCGCATTCTACCAAGCCGAGGAGGGAGCTCAGCGGAGAAGGTCTTACGGTCTCGATCTGTTGAGGCCGGCCATCCAGTGCCCCTAGCGACCGGTGAAGCAGCTGGTCGAGCTCCTAAGGTAGCCGAGCAGGCCATGAAGGGCCTCATAGTCCGGTTGTGGCTGGAGAGGCCATGCACAGGCTACTTACCGGCCCTCGTCGCGGAGGCTGGTGGATCGTGCCCACAGGTGGAGGTCATCAAGCGCTCCCTTTGTATTGAAGGTGCTCGTCGGGCCCTTGCCCGCGCAAAGGTGCTTGGGGCAGGCTGGATGCGAGAGAGGCTTATCAGCAGCGCCGCCCCAGGGCAAGGAGTATCGTCGCCGAGATGTACTATAAGACTGTCTGAAGGGTGCCATAAGATTGCGGATGAGTGCCCAGAGATGTAATTATTGAGTAAACTTCGCTATGTGTTATCTGTGCGCTGAAAACTTTGTTCATATCGCTAAGCAACGCTTGTTTGATTTAAAATATTACCTTACATGCGGCCGTTTATAAAATCGAGAGATGGCAAGTCGTCGGCTTCAGCCCCCATGCCACTAGTCTTTGGGGTGTTGGGATAAACTTGAGCACTCTTGTTCCCATTTTGGGTCCATCTAGGAGGCGCTCAACACAACGAACAAGGCAACGGACTTATAATGCTTGAACACTCTCCTTAGCCATAGAATTCTATAATTTTAAATTTGGTGAAGCCCCTAGTATTCGGAAGACCGAGTTCGGGGCGCTATCACGCCTTGGCGGACATTATCCGGTTCTTCGCTCGAAGCGGCATAAGTCTTTAGGGACTCGAAAAGACCTCTCGAACAGCGACCAGTCTCTCGCCTTATCATGCCAGTCAGTTTTAGCTTTCTCCTGAGGCGCTCGCCCAGCTCAGCAGGCGCAATCGCGATGGTTCTCCAGTGCTACCTTAGCCGCCAGAGCGGGCGTAAGGTACCAAAACATGGGGCAGGCAAACCCAACTATTGACCCAAGACATGATTGAAGCCGATTCATATAATGCTATAAGTTGAGGTGCCGCACTTGTGAAAGTGTTGGACTTATCACACCATAATCGGGAACATAAGCCCTGGTGTATTGGCCGTACCAAAATATAGGGTGCAAGATGTCATTAATGAACATATATGTAAAGTAATGCAATTATAGGCAAAAAGTGCTGCATTATTTATTTAAGGAATTCTGCTATGAGTGCAGAATGATACAAATAGTCCTGTAAGCAAGGGATTGGACTAATTAAACATGTCCCCCTCCAGGGGTGGGCTGCGGACTGGTGTGTATAATCAAATTTAATGCTCGTAATGGAGACCACCTGAGTGTTCGTTGCAGCCTTTTTCCCTCCCTGGCTGTTGCATCGTGAGTTGGCGGGTTCGCCGCCGGACGACAGAACCTCAGTGAGCGGAGTCTGTGTATAAAAAGAAGGAAAATAAAAAAAAAAAGCGACACACTTGGGAGCCCTGGTGTGGTCGAGCCGCACTCTGGGTCTGTTGTGGTCGTGCCCTCCCCTATGCCCATGGTATCTCAGGCGTAATGATGTCTGCGGAGGCTGGTCTTGCAATCATGCGAGGGCTGGGGTTGGGGCCGCATTACTCTGGCGATGCTCGGGCGTGCGGTGGTCTTGATTGATGTTGCTCGGGCGCGTTTGGCGTGTCCGGTCGTTTAACGGCGGACTCGAAAAATGCCTTAGAAGGCTGCTCTGTACTTACGCGCGAGAGCTGCTTGTATGTTCCTCCGTTCGGAGGGCGTTCCGTATTTCCGTTGACCGTGATGACTCCACGAGGGCTGGCATCTTGAGCTTGAGGTATGCATAATGTGGCACGCGTTGAACTTTTCGACAGCGGTTCGTCCGAGAGGCGTGATAGCCGCTGCGGAGCGGGACTATGTCGAAGATTAACTCCTCGCTCGGAAATTATCCGGGGATCGAAGACCACTTCGGTGTGGTGAGCACTGTACAATTGGCCTCAACACCTGGTATGGCGCCTTTGAAGGTCGTCTTTGTAGGTTTAATCCTTGAGGGTCTATGCCCATCTTGCGCCTTGTATCTGATAAAGCAGGTTAGAGCTCTGCCGCCGTCCATCGGGACTCTCGTGAGGTGAAATCCATCGGCGATTGGGTCTAAAACCAATGCGGCGAATCCGCCATGGCGGATCTTGGTCGGATGGTCTCTTGATCGAAAGTGATCGGGCAAGAGGACCATGGATTGAACTTGAGGCGGCTGGCTCCATCGCATATCGTCCCTAGTGCATGCTTCCGCTCCCTCTTGGGTATATGGGTTGCGTATATCATGTTTACCGTCCGCACTTGTGGGGGAAGCCCTTTGTCCTCTAATGTTGGCGGCGGGTCTCTTCCTCGTCATCATTGTGCAGCCCCTTGTCATTGTTTTGACAATTAACTTCCTGCTGCTTAAATACCCAACAATCTCTGTTGGTGTGGTTAGCTGGCTTTTGAAGTGCCATGTATCGGCATGGCGGTCGAGTATTCGGTCCAAATTGGACGGACCCGGAGTGGTTCTTTTGAATGGCTTCTTCCGCTGACCGGGTTTAGAGCCTCGGAATCCGGCGTTGACTGCCGTATCCTCATTGTTATCGCCGTTAATGCGGCGTTTATTTTTGCTTCGACGCGACCTGCCATTGTGGTCCTTAGTATCCGGACTGCCAGCATTTTTACTGAGGTTGTTGCTGCGAGCTAGCCAGCTATCCTCTCCCGCACAGAAGCGGGTCATTAATGATGTGAGGGCTGCCATGGATTTCGGCTTTTCCTGTCCTAGGTGCCGGGCTAGCCACTCATCGCGGATGTTATGTTTGAAGGCTGCGAGGGCCTCTGCATCCGGACAGTCGACGATTTGATTTTTCTTTGTTAAGAACCGTGTCGAGAATTGCTGGCGATTAAATCGGCTGCTGGATTATGTGGCTTAGGTCATCGGCGTCGGTAGTCGCACATATGTGCCTGGAAGTTGTCGAGGAATCGGCTTCTAGGTCCTCCCAACACCCAATTGACTCTGCGGGCAAGCTGTTAAGCCAATGCCGAGCTGGTCCTTTAAGCAGAGGGAGATATTTGATGGCGTGGAGATCGTCTCCGCGGGCCATATGGATATGAAGGAGATAATCTTGATCCAAACCGTGGGGTCTGTTGTGCCATCGTAGGATTCAATGTTCTGGGTTTAAACCCTTGAGGATTTGATGATCCATTACTTCGTCATGAAGCATAGTGGGTGTCTGGCGCCTCTGTATTGAGCAATATCGCGGCGTAGCTCAAGGGGCGTTATGCTGCTGTGTTGGCCCGGCGGAGTTGTTGTATCGGCGTGACGGTATTAAATCGTGGGTGGTGGGCGCCCTCGTGATCCATAGATAGATCTGGATTGTCTTGCTTTGTCCTCAATATATCCCATAAGTCCGGCGCGTTCCCTCGTGGCCGTACTTTTTGGCGATGCGAGTGCGGTCTTAGTGGAGGGCCTAGGTGCCTCTCTGTCCCGACCACGGGGTGGTCGGTCTGCCGTGTGTCGCTGGTGATGAAGGTATATATGCTTCCTCCTCTAGTCGGGGAGCAACTTGCATTTTAGGTAGCTCTTGGAGGCGTTCGAGTTCATACTCTTGACGCGAGGACCTCGGTCCATCTGTCGGCGGCCAGCGGGTCTTGATCAGCTTGAAGCTGCTGCTGCTTTTCTTTAGGCTATTTGATGTGGCCATTAGCCTGCGTTTGAAAGCGCTCTTGTTGGCGGGATCCTCGGGCACGCGAATTAAATCGTCGTCGAGGCTTGCCTCGTCTCGGAGGAGGTATGTAATTATCATCCTCGACCTCTTAAATGCGCCGCTCTCTTGTGAGGGCTTGCTACTGCATCCTCTGCGCTGAATCTTGTAGGAGGGATTGTCTTGGCACTTTACGGGGTGTTATTATCTCTGTGCGGAATCTCCATTCTTCTTGTGGCGGGATTTAGGCGGCGCTTGCTTGGCGTCGGCGCTTGGGCTGTTTCTTTAAGGAATCTGCCTCTGCTGCTTCTTCGCCATCCCCATCTTTTGGGGTGTCCACCATGTATATGTCATATGACGAGGTGGTCTTCCAGTGCCCTGTAGGCGCTGGTTCTTGGTCGTCTCCGGCATCGTCGTCCATACCGTCGATGTCTTCGGAGTCGTAGTCTAGCATGTCGGTTAGATCGTCGACAGTGGCTACAAAGTGGGTGGTGGTTGGGCTTTGAATTTCTTCGTCATCCGAATCCCAACCATCCTAGCCATAGTCCGGCCAGGGCTCTCCGGATAGCGAGAGATGCTTTAGCGAATTTAGGATGTTGCCAAAGGGTGAGTGCTGAAAGATGTCCGCAGCGGTGAACTCCATGATCGGCGCCCAATCGGATTCGGTTGGCAGGGGCGCAGGAGGTTCGGAGTCTGGCAGGGAGTCCGGCACCTCAGAGTCACGAGCTTTATAAGGGACGAGGTCAGTGTTTGGCTCCATCGCCGTGGAAATCGCAGCTCGGCGGTGTCCAACCACCGTCCTCGTCTGCATGATCGGCTCCGGACTATGGATCGGGCGGATTCGTGTGCGACCTCAAAATCTTGTCCGTGGCGAGCTAGATCATGCCCATCGTGACGGTCACGGCGCGCTTCGGCTGCGGCTTGGATCCGTCGAAGATCAAGTCTCCGCGGATATCCGCCGTGAAGTTTAGGCTTCAAATCGACTGACGGCGGGCGTAGCTTCGATCTGCTCGGATGGCCAAGTGAATTGGCCCGTGGTGCGAAGCCGCCCGAATCTGAAGATCTGTCGGGAGAAAAATCTCACCACAGGCGGCGTTGTTGTTGATTGAAGAAGCCATCAAGCCTATCGGTGGCGACACATAGGAACTCTCAATGAAAGCACCAATGTCGGTGTCAAAACCGGCGGATCTCGGGTAGGGGTCCCGAGCTGTGCGTCTAGGTGGATGGTAACAGGAGACAAGGGACACGATGTTTTTACCCGAGTTGGGCCCTCTCGATGGAGGTAAAACCCTACTCTGCTTGATTGATATTGATGATATGGGTAGTACAAGAGTGGATCTACCACGAGATCAAGGAGGCTAAACCTAGAAGCTAGCCTATGGTATGATTGTTGTAATGGTTGTTAGTCCTCGGACTAAAGCCCTTCGGTTTATATAGACACGGAGAGGGCTAGGGTTACAGTCGGTTACAATGGTAGGAGATCTACATATCCGTATTGCCAAGCTTGCCTTCCACGCCAAGGAAGTCCCATCCGGACACGGGACGAAGTCTTCAATCTTGTATCTTCATAGTCTTGGAGTCCGGTCGGCGATGATAGTCGGCTGTCCGGACACCCCTAGTCGAGGACTCCTCTCCCCCCCTTTAGTACCGGTTCATACGAACCGGTGCTAAAAGGGCAACCACGTGTACGAGCCAGCTCCAGGGGCTTGGAGCCCTTTAGTACCGGTTGGTAAGACCAACCGGTACTATAAGGTTTGGGGTTTTTTAGTTTTATGATTTATTTTTCATTTAATTTTGTGTTTCCATTTCAAATTTTTTTCGGTTTCTTTGGTATTTTACGATACTACACATTATACATGTTATGCATATATATATATATATATATATATATATATAAATAGAATTTCTAGTAGAACCAATCATGCATATGTATATCATCAATGTCTCACAAACCACCATATTAATTAATTCACACATACACACATGTATAGCTATATACAATTTCTCCTACATATGCATGTTGCCTTGAGCCAGTGGCATTAGCCTAATTGGTGCCTTGAACATGATGACAATTGGAAGTGGTTTTCATGGGGGCGTGGCGGGTAATAGAATTCTCCTTGGTTTATGACTGGTCGAGCAAAAATCCGCTATTTCCTCTTGAAGTGCTTCTCTGGCGCTCCGTTTCTAGGAGCTTCTCCGCACCTCTTTGAACTGTTAAGAAGGAGATCAATATGCATGTGTATTAGTTGTGTGACTAGATATCGATAATGGTGTAAAAATTGTGAATAGTGTTACGACAAGCGTAGCCATTCACATCTTTGAGATCTGCGCCTTTTGGACGCCATCATGCGAATGTTCTATAAGCGCAGAATGCACACAGATCAGTCCCTAGCGCCTGCTTGAGGGCCTTTACGAGAATGGAATTTGATTAGATAATAATTAATCAAGCATGATAAGTAAAGAGATGGCAGCTAGCTAGCTAGCTAGTACTATAATTACTTACCTCGAATTGAAACCATTTAAGCTTTTTTTTCCATTACGGCGGGCGTGGCGATGAACCTTGCCCAAGCCCCACTGCCGACAAAGAAAATGAATAAAGGGGTTATTAAATAGTTCATATCATGAAATGACGAACTAAATATAGGCGAGATATATAGTTAATAATGATTGAAATTACATTGACTATCCCAAACAAGATGTTATAGTCAGTTTTTACGAGAGTAGTGAGTCCGATTACTTCAAGCTGTTCGGCGTCAACTTTAATGATACACAAGACCAGTGAAATCTGCATGCACACACGTTTGCATGTCTTAATTAAGTGGGCATATATAAGCAAAAACATGTAGCTAGCTAGTAGGCAAAAACAGAGAATTTGTAGTACAAGGCAGTGTGACTCACGGAAGTTGTAAGGAAGTAGTATATCTTCATTGTATTTGAGGCTCTTCAAGAACTCTAGCATGTTGTCCTCTCGTTCTTTTCTTGGCGTTGATTTATCTTCCATGTGTATTCATTAACGGTGTTTGGGTCAATGAACCCAATGCCAGCGTCCACCTTTTCTCGGTTCATACATCTTCATCACGCATAATACCACGAGAAAAGAATATAGTGAGGATAATTACAGGTAATGATTGATCAAAAGGATCACTACAGCTAGCTTGAGACTTAAATTACGAAAGAAATCACTTACGAGACAATAGCAAGCGACAATAGATTTGTCGAGTGCGTCTTGATTGTATAACTGAAATAGTTCTAAATACTCAGCGGACCTGACTTTCTCATGGAAGTAATGCTCCTCCTTGACATTCACCATGAGGACAATCGATCTGAAATCTTGGTAATGTTCATGTACCATTGATGCAATTCATACATTCTCGTTGGGAGGTTCTTGACCTTGTGCAGCTCGACCAAAGGTTGGCCCCGGACATATTTCCGTTTTATTTCATCCTCTCTAAGCAAAGGCATGGGCTCGATCTCGAGGAGTTGTCCAACGGTGATGTTGAGAACTTCACTGCATTATATGCTCGCCGTTATTACCACATTGCCCACCTCGGGGCGTGCCTTTTTTTCCTACAATAATATTGGGCGCGTACTATCACGTGTTGTTGGCACAACAAGCGAGGATCGATTCGCCGCTGTTCTCCCAGGTGGGAATGGTTTTCCGCATTTTTGGCTCCTGCTTCTTGTTTGCTCGATCCCGATGTAGGCGTGCTCGCCTCCCTTTGTAGGCGTGCTCGATTTAACTTCGATGTGGCGCTCATAGTGCGTGTCAGCAGGCTTGGGAGCTGGTGGTTGAACCATCTGAATGAAGTGGTCAATCGTTTCCTCGGGCACTTTATCCCTTGGCGGCGGTGGCGGTTTGGTGCAAAATGGTCTTCCACCTCGGCCTTGATATGGCTGCGATTTCCTCCTCGGACCTGTCATAAGACCTCTGCGGAAGAGGCGTGAGGCTTGGACCATATTTATATCGCTTGCCTCCTTTGTACTTCTGTACTACCTCGACTCGCGCTTCGCACCATAGCTGCGGGGTGTGTCTTCTGCGATTCTTGGCGGTGGAGGCGGTGGACGGGCTGAGTTGGGCGAGGAGGAGTGGCTGAGGTTGTGCGGACTTGGAGGAGGTGGGCGTCGGCGGTGTGGAGGACTTGGAGGAGGAGGTGGCTGACACTTTGCGGACTTGGAGGAGGAGGTGGGCGACACTTTGCGGACTTGGTGGACTTGCAGGGGCGGGAGTCTGGCGACTCGGTGGCGGACTTGACGAGGAGTCGGTGGCAGCGGTGTCGGTGGCCTTGAAGATGATGCAATCCTTTTCCATAGGATGATCGATGTTTGGCCTCTCTGTGAAAGCGCTCGCCGTCACCTCCAGCAATGTCAAGCTGTAGCTCCGAATATGGTGGGTCCACCACCTCATCAACCAAGACACAAGCATAGCCCGCTGGAATCGGGTTGCAATGGAAGGTTGCCTCGGGGGGATTTGTAAAAGCAACGCCGTCCGCCACCTTCATGGATATGTTCTTCATTTTGACGTGTAGCTCACAGTTAGTGTTCTCCGTGATGTCATCCACGGGGTATCTACCCAGCATTGCATCGTCAGGGGACGGAACCACGCTGCTTCTCGGCATGGATGGGCGGTGCTATCAATCTTTGGATCATCCGCTAGCTCTTGAGACCCCCTTCTTTGGGTAAGTGAGTCGATCTGCTCTGCTGCCGCTGGAATTTGTTGCCAATTCCGCTTGACTTGCTTCTAGGCCTTGAAGGCGTTCATAGTCCCGCTTCCTCTGCTCCTCCTCCATCTTCCTCTTCTTCTCCTCCACAATCTTCTTTCTCGCTCGGGTTCTGTAGTCGGTGTTCCATTCTGAAAACCCCTCATACCACGGAATAGCGCCCTTGCCTCGTGTTCTTCCGGGTGTTCGAGATTTCCCGAGACACGCGTAAGCTCGTCGTTCTCTCTGTTGGGCTGGAACACCCCGATCGTGCCTCTTCTATTGCAACAAGTATTGCATCGTCGGCTCCTTGAGACTTTCCCTCGTCGAAACATTGCTGTCTCGGGTCCAACTCCCCCATGCGCATAGAACCAAGTCCGACCACTGGGGCCAGCTCTTAGTAACCGGAGTGACACCTACATCCTCCATCTCTTTCTCAGACTTATCCCACTTAGGCATTGCCACCGCATAGCCACCTGGCCCCAGCTTATGGAACTTATATTTTTTTCGGCATTCTTCTTGTTTATTCTCGACCGTTCCTTAGCTAATTCCGAATCCTTGAATTTCATGAAATCGTCCCAATGAGCACGTTGGTTCTCTAGTGTTCCCTTGAATACTGGAGTCTTCCTTCCTCCCTTGATGTACTTGCTCCATTCACGATTACTGTGGTTCTTGAATGCAACCGCCATCTTCCTAAGAGCAGCGTCCTTGACTTTCTGCACATCTGCTTTTGTGAAATGATCTGGTAGGGTGAAATGTTCCATGAGAGTATCCCAAAGCAGATCTTTTTGATTCTTGTCGAAACAAAAGTAACATCTGGACGTGGCTTTGCTGGCTCTTTCCATTCTTGAAGTTTGATCGGGAGTTGGTCCTTCACAAGAACTCCGCACTGACGAACGAACTTGTCCGCAATCTTCTTAGGCGCTAATGGTTCACCAGTAGGGCTGCATGCCTCAATATTGTACTTTACGCCCTGCTTCAACTTTTTGTTCGGGCCTTGTTTCATCATTTTGCCTGAAGATTTGCTCGATCCGGATGGCTGAAAGAACAAAGATCGATTCATTAATATATCTTCAAGTCATTTAAACCATGTGATGATCGATCACCAAATGTCTGCTTATATAAGTACATATACCTCGCCGGTCTTTGTTGTTTCAGGATCAACATGTTCTTCGTCATCGTCATAATCGTAGTTCATGACTTCATCAATTCGGTCGTTGCGATCGAATATCATATCACCCTCTCCGGTGTTGTTTAGAAATTTGGAGCCGTCATATTCTTCTTCATTCTGATCATCATCTGGCCCGCGTATCATATCGAACATGGTCTGTTCTCCCTCTTTGTCGGTATTGTCTGCCATAGCTTTTATTTAACTAATCCAAAAGAAATATAAAACAATTTAGTATTCAAATTACATCGTCTCGAATAATAGATATAATCTCAAATACATCATCTAGAATAATAGATATAATCTCGAATACATCGTCTCGAATAATATATAATATTGAATAGTACATCACTGGCTAGGTAGCTAATAAAGATCGAATACTACTGAAGAATCTAGGCACTCGCGGTTCTGCGGGCTGGCGGTGGACACCCAAAGAAGGAACCCTCACAGGATCATAGCTGAAGTGAGATCCCCAAAAAAGCTGCCGGTATTGGAGAACTGCCGCCCTCTAGCGCAACCATGTAGCGATGGGCGTGCTCGTCCTCCTCCTCGACACAATGACGTACCACCTCCCGCGGGCAGGTCCCTCCGCTTGGCCGGCCTGTGACGCCACCAAGCGAGATCAGGGTCGGCAGCGGGACCCGGGCGGGTTCCTCATCAAGCGGCGCGCCCTCGAGCAGCACCTCCAGTGCCAGCCCGTGAGCCAGTCCGGACATGGGTCGGTTGGGCGTCGTCATGACGGGTCGACGGCGAGAATGCGGGCGGGCATCGTCGAGAACAAATACTAGCTATATGCCCATAAAAAGTAACATTTTTTAATGATTGGATTTTGATAACTAAAATTTCTAACATTTCTATATAACACTAATTATGCTATCATTGCATATGTCAAAAATCTATATACTATTTCATACTAATTAAGCATCTAACACTAAAAGCAGAAAACACAACTTCTATACATCCATTAAAAACTGAAAAACAACATTATATAAAAATTTCCATACTAATTAAACACTAATTATATCCATCTAACATGCATTCATACATATATAATAGTGAAAAAATAATAATCTAAATAAACTAAACTAATTAAACATACAAAATATGGCGTGTGTGTGTGTACTAATTAAACACTAATTATCGAAACTAATTAAACATACAAAATAATAATCTAAACTAATTAAACACTAATTATATCCATCTAACATGCATGCTTGTGTGTGTGTGTGTACGGGCTCAGGAGGCGGCGCCCATGGTGGGCCTTGAAGCGAGAGAGGGTTAGAGGGAGAGCTCACGGTGAGCGCGGCAAGCGGCAAGCGGCGGCAACAAGCGGCAGCGAGGCGGCAACAAGCGAAGCGGTGACAGCGAGGATGGTGCGGCAGGGGCGGGGCAGCGCGATAGGGGCGGGACGGCGTGGCGGGGCGGGCGAGGCGGCGCAGACATGAGGGCGGCGGCGGGGGCGCGGCGGCGGAGGCAGCGGCGGCGGAGACAATGAGGCGGCGGCGGCAGCGGAGAGCGAAGCAGAGCGAGCGAGAGAGGAAAGCGAAATTTTCGCACTCTAGCATATATAGAGGCACCTTTAGTACGGTTGGAGCCACCAACGGTACTAAAAACTATTTTTGCCGAGCCAAGCGGCGGAAGCGACCCCTTTAGTACGGGTGGTGGCACAAACTGGTACTAAAGGCCCCCTTTAGTACCGGTTTGTGCCACGACCCGATACTAAAAAGGTCTTATTGCAGTCTTGATCTTGACAAGTTTAGTCCCACCTCGCTGAGCGAAGGCGCGACGCCTTGGTTTATAAACCCAGCCGTGGCTGCCCTTCGAACTCCTCTATATAGTAGGCCACGGGCCTAACTAGGTAGCGCTGCCTGTGAGCCTCTTGGCCCATACGGGCTGCATTTGCACACCCTAGGTCTGGCGGGCCCAGGCAGGCGGCCCAACATTTTTTATAATTTTTTCTTTTACGCATTATTTTTTATTTTATTTTTTTGCTTTATTTATTTTTGTGTTGTTTTTTGTTTATTTAGAGTTTCTTTGTGAATATTTTTGCTTTAGGTACAAAAATTACAAACTTTCTGTTAGTGCCCGTAGTTTTCAAATTTGAATAGTTTAAATTTTGAATTATTTGAAATTAGTGTGAATCACTAGTTTGTGAATAACTTAACTTTGAAAAAAGTTTTTCAGTGATTCTTTTTCTCATGTTTAATATTAGTGTGTTTTATCATTATATTCAATTTAGTAATGCTTAGGTTATTTAAAAATGAAATGCCTTTGTAACAGTTCAGTTTTCGTGGAAACCACGATACTTGAAAGAGATTGTCCATTTTGTACGAAGTGCATCCGATTTTGCCGTAACCCTCTCTACTTTCTTGCACATGCTATTTGTATGAAATTATGATACCATGCCAACTTTCAACCTTTTACGAGTTCATTTGAAATGCTTTTCAATTTCAGGGTCATTTAATTTGGAAAAAAATCGGTAAATGCATGAAAAGAATTTGTTTGCACATAAAATTTCTTGGCGTTTCAAATGCCAAAACACATAACTACCCTAACTATTACAGACATTCCCTCACGGGTGTGAAACACGAAGAAAGTGATGATAGTGAAGGCGATCACATCCCAGATCTTTGGGTGTGAACTTTTTCTTCAGCGTGTGTCCCTTTCTTGCCGTAACCATGGAAAATCTTCATCATTTAACGGGATGCTCGGGTCAATATTCACTTTGTGAATGGAGCAATTTCATCAAACTTTTCATAATCTTCGACTTATGCGTCTTGTCATCCACTCCACGATGTTTCTCTTCCGTAAAGAACTATGTGCGCTTTGGCTCATCGCACGATGCATTAAGCTTCCTTATCTTTTCTTTTTCTTGGCTTGGTAGACATGTCCTTCACATAGAAAACCTGTGCCACATCATTGGCTAGGACGAATGGCTCGTCTGCATACGCAAGATTGTTGAGATCCACTGTTATCATTCCGTACTGCGGGTCTTCCGTTACCCCGCCTCGTGTCATATTGACCCATTTGCACCGAAACAAAGGGACCTTTAAACCACGTCGATAGTCAAGTTCCCATATGTCCTGTATATAACCATAATATGTTTCCTTTCCCGTCTTGGTTTCTGCATCAAAGTGGACACCACTGTTTTGGTTGGTGCTCTTCTTATCATGGGCGATCGTGTAAAATGTATTACCATTTATCTCGTACCCTTTGAAAGTCATTGTATTCGAAGATGGTAACTAGGACAGCAAGTACAGGTCATCTTCAATAGAGGTGTCATGCATGGTATGTGTCTGCAACCAGCTGGCGAAACTCTGGTTTGTTCACGTGTAATCCAGTCATCGACCGCTCCGGGTGTTTGGGCGTAGCAAATTCTTGTGTTCATCCATATACGGAGCCACCAAGGTGGAATTCAGTAGAAGCGTGTAGTGTGCTTGGTGAGAGAATGTCCGTCCATACATATTATTTGTTCCCCTCCTAGCGTGCCTTTTCCATCGATGCGCCCTTATGCATGATTAAGGGAACACCAATCGGCTTAAGGTTAGGAATAAAGTCAATACAAAACTCAATGACCTCCTCATTTTGATGGCCCTTGGAGATGCTTCCTTTTGGCCTAACACGGTTATGAACATATTTCTTTAAGACTCCCATGAACCTCTCAAAGGGGAACATATTGCATAGAAATACAGGACCCAAAACGTTAATCTCTTCGCATAGTTGAACTAGGACGTGCGTCATGATGTTGAAGAAGGATGGTGGGAACACCAACTTGAAACTGACAAGACATTGCATCAAATCATTACGAAACCTTGGTATGATTTCGGATCGATTACCTTACGAGATTGCATTGAGAAATGCACATAGCTTCACAATGGCTAATCGAGCGTTTTCGGTAGAAGCCCGTCAATGCAACCGGAAGCGGTTGCGTCATAATCACGTGGCAGTCATGAGACTTTAGGTTACGGAACTTTTTCTCGCCATGTTTATTATTCCTTTATATTCGACGAAGCGGGCGGTACCTTATCTGGCGAGGCATTCAAAGAAGATTTCCTTCTCTTCTTTGGTAAGGCGTAGCTTGCATGACCACGATGTATGTCGTCTTCTCCGTGCATCGTTGCTGGTCCTCCGTGCCTCGGTGTATCTTTTGTCTTCCCATACGCCCAAGAAGCCAAGCAGGTCACGCAAAGATTCTTCGTCACATGCATCACGTCGATTGCGGAGCGGACCTCTAGGTCTTTCCAATATGGCAGGTCCCAAAATATATATTTCTCCTTCCACATGGTGTGCGCCGTCGTCGGCGTCCTTGAACAGGTTGTCCGCGGGACCTTTCCAAATATCACCTTCAAATCCTTGACCATATCATGTACATCAGCACGATGCGGTGGCGAGGTTTCGTCCGGTGATCCGCCTCACCTTTGAAATGCTTGCCTTTCTTTCTTATGGGATGCCTTCTCGGAAGAAATCGGCGATGTCCGGTACAAATTCTTCTTACAACTATTCAAATATATATTGTCGGTATCATCCAAGCAAGTCGTGCATCGCGGTATCCCTTGTTTATGCATCACGAAAGGTTCTTGAGAGCAGGCCAATCATTGATGGTCACGAACAGCAACGCCTTTAGGTCAAATTCTTCCCCATGTGCTCATCCCACGCACGTACACTGTTCCATTACACGGTTGTAAGAGTTCTTCAACTAATGGCCTTAGGTACACATCAATGTCGTTGCCGGGTTGCTTAGGGCCTTGGATGAGCAGGCATCATAATGAACTTCCGCTTCATGCACAACCAAGGAGGAATGTTATACAAACATAGAGTCACAGGCAGGTGCTATGGTTGCTGCTCTGCTCCCCAAAAGGATTAATGCCATCTGCGCTTAGACCAAACCATACGCTCCTTGCGTCATCTGCAAACTCCTTCCCGTACTTTCTTTCGATTTTTCTCCACTTGTGACCCGTCGTGGTACTCTCAACTTCCGTCTTTCTTACGGTCTTCTCGTGCCATCGCATCACCTTGGCATGCTCTTTGTTTTGGAACAAGCGTTTCAACCGTGGTATTATAGGAGAATACCACATCACCTTGCGAGAATCTTCTTCTGGGCGCTCGCCCTCGACATCAGCGAGCTCATCGCGGCTGATCTTATAGCACAATGCACCACATACGGGCAAGCGTTCAAATCCTCGTACTCACCGCGGTAGAGGATGCAATCATTAGGGCATGCATGTATCTTACGCACCTCTAACCCTAGAGGGCGGCGGCCTTCTTTTGCTTCAGACGTACTCTCGGGCAATTCGTTGTCCTTTGGAAGCATATCCTTTATCATTACCGATAACTTTCCAAATCCTTGTCGGATACACCATTCTCGCCTTCCATTGCAGCAATTCAGTGTGGTGCCCAGCTTTTTCTTGTCACCTCACGCATTGGGTACAACAATTTTTGTGATCCTCTAACATGCTTTGCAACTTCTTCTTCTCCAAATCACTTGCGCAGTTTCTCTTTGCATCGGCAATGGCCCGACCTAGATCATCAGCGGGCTCATCGATGCCTCTTCTTCAACTTCTTCCGCATTGCCGGCTCAGCTTCTTCCGCATTACGGCTCAGCTTCTTCCCCCATTGTTGTATCATCGTATTCGGGGAACCCATGGCGGGATAGCCGTCGTCGTCCTCTTCTTCTTCATTGTCTTCCATCATAACCCCTCTTTCTCCGTGCTTGGTCCAAACATTATAGTGGGGCATGAAACCGGACTCAAGCAGTGGGCGTGAATGGTTCTTGGCGAGAGTAATTGCAACCATTCTTACAGCCAGCACATGGACAAGGCATAAAACCATCCGCCCGCTTGTTTGCCTCGGCCATAGCGAGAAAAGTATGCGCGCCCTCAACGAATCGGGAGAGCATCGGTCATCGTACATCCATTGCGGCTCATCTTCATTACACAACACGAATAGACCAAATTAATACAAGTTCATACATAAAGTTCATACAACACTTAAATGCAATAAACAAATAACTCTCTAGCTAAAGCATTTAAATGCAACAACAAATGCGATCAAGATCGCAACTAAGGTAACAATTGATCCAACAGACATAATGATACCAAGCCTCACTATCGATGGCATATTTTCTAATCTTTCTAATCTTCAAGCGCATTTTCTCCATCTTGATCTTGTGATCATCGGCGACATCGGCAACATGCAACTCAATTCCATCTTCTCCCCTCAATTCTTTTCAATTTTTCTTTCAAGTACTCGTTTTCTCTTCAACTAAATTTAACCTCTCAACAATAGGGTCGGTTGGAATTTCCGGTTCACATACCTCCTAGATAAAAATATCTATGTCAACTTGATGGGCATAATTTGTCATAAACACGAAATGCAACAAATAGTTTTAAAAGAGAATATACCACATCCGAATCATAACAAGGACGAGGGCCGACGGGGACGGATATCAAAACCATGGCACTATGTATAACAAACAACGTACCGGTAAGATAATTATTATACGAGTAACTATATATCCAAATCACACAAACATCAATTTTTTATATAAATTTCACGAACAAGAGGCTCACCACAAGGTGGTGCCGGCGACGGGACGGTGCGGGTGATCGACGGTGGTTACGGCGGAGATTTAGAAGGCACTAAGTAAACCACACCTACATATGCAAACTAAGTGTTATTTTTGACCTCAAATTGCATATAAATCAAATACTAGCACATATATATATTTCCTCCCAAATTACTAAACTCACAAATTAATAACTATATAAAGCATTGCAAGAGCTAATCTAGCAATGAGAGATGAAAGGACAAAGTTGCTAACCTTTGTGATCACTTGAATGGATGGGGGCCTTCAAATCTTGACAAAATTTGGGCAAAATGTGTGATGAGCTCGAGGGGAGAAGAGGAAGAACAGAGAGGAGAGGAGAGAGGAAAGGAGGAAGATGAACAGAGCAAGTTGGACAAAGGGTTTATATGTAGGAGGACCTATAGTACCGGTTCGTGGCACGAACCAGTACTAAAGGTGCTGGAGGGGGCCCAGACTGACAACATCCTGCCACCACTCTCATTAGTATCGGTTCGTGGCACGAACCGGTGCTAAAGGTTAGCCACGAACCAGTACTAATGAGAGCAGCCCGGCTAGCCGTTGGAACCGGCACTAATGTATACATTTGTGCCGGCTCTAATACAAACCGGCACTAATGTGCTTCATGTTTGACCCTTTTTCTACTAGTGTTACAAGAGTTGATCTACCACGAGATCGTAATGGCTAAAACCCTAGAAGTCTAGCCTATATGACTGTATCTATTTCCGGACTAAGCCCTCCGGTTTATATAGACACCGGAGGGGACTAGGGTTGTACAAAGTCGGTTACAGAGAAAGGAATCTTCATACGTGGTCGCCAAGCATGCCTTCCACGCCAAGCAGAGTCCCATCCGGACATGGGAGAGAGTCTTCGGTCTTGTATCTTCTTGTCCAGCCCATGTCCAACAGGCCGGACGCCCGAGGACCCCTTAGTCCAGGACTCCCTCACTCGCTGTCAACAATTTGCCATTCTACATCGCCATCGAGCCCCTTTTGTCATTTCTGAAGGACACGTTCTGCGGCGCTGGCTTGGGACCCACAGCTTCCAAGTCAGACCTCATAGATGGCGACCACGAGGAGGGCACCCTCTTTGGCTCTTCCAAGGGGAAAGAGTCCATCCGCTCTTCCAAGGGGAAAGCGCCCGTCTGCGACATCAGGGAGGGCACCCTACAGCCGTGCTCTTCCAAGGGGAAGGAGCCCATCTGTGACAACATGGAGCGCATCCAGGGTATGTGCTCTTCCCACAAGAATGAGCCCATCTGTGACAAGTGAGGAAACCCATGATTTGTTTTGTTGTGCCACTTCACAGGGGAAACCCATGATTTGTTTTGTCGAGTCCCTTTTGTAGTGTAGTGAGAATATGTCCAGTTCTAATTGCTATATCTGGTTGTTTGCAGTATGCCTTGTTTATTTCAGTTGTTCACAATGTGATGCTCTATATGTGCAATTATTTACTGTGCAGTACATTTCATCAATCCAGTTTTAAACATACCGATAGGAATGCATATATTTGCTTGTTGTTCAGCCTGTTATAGCTAGCATATGCCTCTTTTAAAGTTTTTTGATTGTTTGGTTGTTTGTAGTTAGCATATGTCCAGTTTCAAATGCTATCTTTGGTTGTTCGTAGTATGCCTTGTTTATTCCAGTTATTCACAATGTGGTGTTCTATATGTGCAAGTATGAACTGTGCAGTTCAATTTCATCAGTACCAATTTCAATAATACCACTATGAATGACTACATTTGGTTGCTGCATCTTGTAGTTAACACGCATTTCCATTTTTATTTAACAATAACCAGTGTACTTAGACCGACACAATAACAGTTTGAATGACTATGTTTGCTTGTTGTTAAATGTTAGGCCTGTTGCAGTTAGCACACCTTTCCACTTGTTTTGCTTTACTAGCAAGCTTAAACCTGCACACTGAAGCTATCTTTTGGAGATTATTTTGTCTGTCATGGATAATTTTGGTTGATGTTTAGCCTGTTGTGCTTAACATGCTTCTCGATGTACCTACACAGGATAATTTTGGGAACGATGGCTGTTTTCCATCGAGGTTAGTTTCATCCCATGGCTTATATCTCCTCACTGTTCAGGATATCAGTAGCTGGTACCATATAGGCCGGCGGCTGATAAGGGACTAATCGGTGAATCGGACTTTTAACTGAATATATCTGCAACCCATTTATCATTAGGTTAACTAGGGCCATATGTAATATATCTGAGGCTACATAGCAACATGCACTGTACTTAATGTCTAAATATGCAATCCTAGGCTACATAGCAACAAGGAAGAGTGTTACATTAATGTTCTAATAATGTCTAGATATACGTAGAAGAGCGGCAACAGCAACAATAACAACAACAACAACAACACAACCATGTTTGGATACTTAACTTAGCTGGAGGTTAGAGTTAGTTTCTAGCTCATGACTAACCCTGAACTAACTCCATCCAAAGAGTTGTTTGGATGGCAGGGTTAGATTGACAATAAATGCACTAGGAGAACTAGCTCCAATTAGCACCTCTTGGGTTGGATAGTTTTTTTTGATGGGTTATAGATGCAACTAGCTCAAACTAGCCCTCATGTTTAAATATACTTTAGGGCTATTTGAGCCCGAACTAGCTCAAACTAACTGTAACCCATGGATACAGCAGCAGTTAATCAGCCGATAATTTGTAAGAATGCACTAAACTCCTTCCGGCCCATAATATAAGATGTTAATTCATCTAATATGTGAGTATATTGGATGCTATAAGATACTCCATCCGTTCCTAAATATTTGTCTTTTTGGAGATTTCAAATGAACTACCACATACGGATGTATATAGACATACTAAAAAAGAGTGTTGTACTATATCATTGTGCAATTATCGTTTAGCTTCTAATATTAACTTGGTGCTTTTAGGTACATATATGTCATTGGTAAAGATCCACGGTTCGACCCTTTCTGCATATGGGGCAATGAGATATCGATGAACCAGCATCAAGTGAGGAAGCTGATAAAGGTTGTTAGTAAAATGGGTCCAAAGATGGCAATTAAACTACTTGTTTACACTTTATCCAAGACAACAACGAACTGCAGGATGGTAAGTAAGAACTCTGCAGCCTTCTTTTTACTGCCCATAATGAGTTGTGTTAGATGACAATGTCTGAATATTTTTCCTTTGCACTGGTTGCCAAAGTAGTTTACTCAAGATTACCTCTCAAACTACATGATTGGTGGGCATTGCAAAGGTTAAAGTATTTCTACCAGAACACGATGATTATCTAGATGTTTTCATGAAGACCGTGAAGGATGGGAGGTCGGCCATCACAAGGGGTTAGACTAGAGTCGTGCGTGCCTTCTGCATGGAGGAGGGTACAATATGGGCATTCCGCTTCACCTTGTTCAGCAACCAGAATATATTTCGCCTCTTTCTTTACCGTCTTTAATAGTACAAGTATACAACTATGGTTCATCATTCTTTATTTGGTTCTTATGTAACTCTTGAACATATGTACCTATGAATTGAATAATGCATTGGTCGTTTGAACCTGATGGATATGAATAAAGCTGTAGCATACATTCAAATTCAAATTCAAATCCGGTACAATTTGAAATAACAACAATTAAATTACGGTGAAATTACGCTCTCCAGGTTGTTACGGCACACACAGTTGGTAAAACACAAACGTTTGTGATATACACCATAATCCGAGACGGTTCACAGAGAGGAAACTTGTGCAAGCATGCACACAGTTGCCGTTTCCAAAGCGTGTGCGATGTCAGGCAATATCACAAACGGTACGGGCAAACTAAACGTTTGTGTTAGTTGCCTTATCGTACATGATTCGCAACCATGAACTGTTTTTGATGGAGTATGCATCGTAAACGTTGCACCACAGAATAGCGTGTGCGATAGTTGTCGTGTACGACGATGTTACAACGGTCCGACGTTTCGTAATCCTGTCCGACACTCGTACGAGGATTAGCTAATCTTCTTAATAGTGAACCGTTTGTGATGGGTCGCGCATCATACATGTTGTATAATACTGAACCGTTTGTGATGGGCCGCGCATCGTAAATGTAGCACCACAGAATACTGACTGTAATGGCAATGCGAGCAGAAACGAGTAGGAGTACTATAGGGTCCCTATCCCCGATAGTTTTTGGGTCGTGTTGGAAGGACCCCCTATCACCGTCACTAACTAGGCGACGGTTTCGAATGTCATCGCGGACAGGGGTTAAAAACCGTTTGTATAGGACTGACGCGTACCAGTGTATCTCCACTTTACTCCTTTCCATGTACTGGCTTAATTCCATCCATAAATATCCCATTTCTCGTGGAAACAAAATGAAGATCGGATATTTGGAATCCTTTGCATTCATAAGTCATTACTAGCAATATCAGAGCGAATATCTCAATTTTAATGAATATCTCGTTTTAAACTCATGTTAGATGAGTATAAAAATAGCACTCACCACCAGCACCACCTAGGCTCGCACCTCATGCACCCTGCCAGTGATGACTCATGCACATAGGTAACAAAACCCTATACGACCACCAGCAGGCACCGACATCCCCCCTTCCTGTGCCGCAACACCGCATAAAAAAGAGATCGAGGATGAAGACAGGGGTAGGTCGCACCCTTGATCCTCATCCCTTTGTCCTGGCTACAGGTGAAACTCAGGTGCCTTCCCAGTCTAAGGTCGGACTAGGAACATCAATGAGGTAAAAAGTCATCATTTCTCTTGTATTTGGATTGGTTCAATTAAATGCGACGTGACCGTGGGAAAATGTTGGCAAATGTGCAATGGTTATTTATAGGTCGGGATTTTGCGAATTTGGGGGGGAGGGGCAATGGTCAATGATGAATCATTTCTCCATAATATGATGGGTGATTTCGTCGAGAATAATGATTTTGATCTTGACGACGCATCATTGTCGCATTTTGATCAACTAGATGCAGACGGTCAAGATACCGAATTTGATCAATTCCAACCCTCCAATTCAATGAGGATAAAGCAATTCAGGCCCCAAACTATACTGTAAGTGAGGATATTGCTTTTTGAGGGGATGGCATGAGATCACTCTTTATGCAGTCACATGGAAAGATCAAATGAGCGCAAAGTATTGAAAGCACATTGAGGAATATTTCATACATCACCTTGGGCGTCTACGAATCATACCCTCTAATCTCTCACAACCCGATGGGGGTATGACTCAAGAGATGTGCAACCGTTGGGCGGGTTCTTTGGAGCAAGTGAAGCACACTCCTCCTAGTGATTTACTATTGACCACAGTATAAGCAATCTTGTTATTTTTTGAATGCGCCTCACTCGCGCCACTTTGGGCATTCTATTTTGTTTGGTCATTTGTATGTTTTAGGATAATATAGTCTAAGAGAGGTACCAACAAATGGCCAAGCCGAAGGGTAAATAGTTTGCCCTCCAACATTGTTGGAATATGTTGGAAGGCACCAACAAGTGGAAATCGAGAAATGATGAGGCTCCTCAAAAAAGTGGGAAGTGGAGCAATTCATCTTCTGGGAGATGGACAACGATGAAGAACATGGTGGTAACGGAGAGGAAAGGGTGCCTAGAAGTCCCACTCCTGCATCGAGCATGGGTTCTGTTGATGGGAAGAAGGGGGCGAAGGAGATGCTCAAGAGACAAGGAGAGGCGGATGCGATGAAAAAAATCGACGACTTGATGAGATCAAGGAACGAGTAACCGAGAAGAGGAAGCAAAAAAAAAAGTTGAAGATGGAGGAGAAGAGGATCCATGAAAAGAGGGTGAGTTACGATCTTATGCGAGGGAGCAGATGGCGCCATGAAGAGATGGAGGCGCGTAGGCTCCAAATTGAGGAAGCACGATTGTCGCAAGATCGGTTCATCGAGGAGAACCGGTTCATCATGTTGGATCCCAATGCCCATGGATCCGGTGATCAGAGCATTTTCGGAGGAGACGTGAATGGTGATCATACATTCTAGGGTCGCAAACTCCAGAGGATGGGACTACGCGCACCTCAGAGGAGGGAAATGGGACCGTGCACACACCGGCGATGTGTGGTTTGCATGTGTGAGTGTAATGTTTTTTTTTTGCGAATGCAATTAGATCCCTTTGTTGATTCAACATGTTAAGAATTATGTGCATGATTGCTTGATATGATAAATGTTTAGTTTTGAAGACAACCAAAGTGTTTGAATCAGAAAACGAGAAAATAATTTGCGGAATGGGATATGACGAATCTAAGTTCCTACATCATGTGACCGTCCTTTATAGCGCGACTGCCCTTGTAGAGTTACTCTAAGAACTCCGGCTAGCAACTTCTGTAACCAAAGACGAACGATTTGATAGAGATACCCGTGAGACATCAATCACTTGGCGGAATCCTATTATAACTAAGCACTATACTAGCATATTTATCTCAATTTAAATAAATAAAAAAGCATATTTATCACAACATGCAACTATGTTAACTCAACATGTAATTATGCATGAGAAAAGGACCACCTCAACCCGTAATCATGCTTGCAAAAGGCTTTTCAATTGTAATATTTTGCTACTTAATCATATTCAATAATTATATGTATTTTCAATTTTAGTTTTTTAGTTGTTATATTCCAACTAAAAAAATTGTTATATAATTGATCAAATATTCAGGTTCATATAGATCACTTGACCGAATTAGAAAGTACCTGTAAGCGCGGACCTTGCTTTTTCCGTGTATTTTCGATGCCGCCGAAAGCCACCAGTGTGCCACCGCAGTCAATAGCTTCGCACTCACCGTCCTCCCGTCCCCGGCCGCGTCGCCGTGACAAGACCGACGTTCTTACCGCGTCCTCGCTCCCGCGAAATTGGCATGACATCTCCACGATCCCCTCGCGACCATCCAAGAACATTCCTCGCGACCACGGACCATCGCTCTCAAATCTCAATAAAACCACCCCAATTTCGCCACTGAGCAGCTCACATTCAGAGCTTCGCAACAAGCGAGAGCGAGCGTCTGTCTCCGTCCGTCCACGAGCTCTGAACTTCTAGACGCCGGGAGCCGGCGATGGCGGCGCCTGCTGCTCTTGACGTTAGCCTCGAGAGGGTAGCTACGGCACCGGCCGTTCCACGACCCGGCATCGGCGTCGACAGTGCCACTGCGGAGGCGGAGTTCCTCTGGGAGCTGCGCAAGTACGTGCTGCTCCTCGCCACGCTCGCGGCCTCCGTCACCTACTCCGCGGGGCTGAGTCCGCCAGGCGGGTTTTGGCCCGACAACGGCGCAGACGGAGGCGCGCGTCTCGCCGGCGACCCGGTGCTCCTCGTCACCTACCCGCGCCGATACAAGGCCTTCTTCTACTGCAACGCCACCGCCTTCGTCGCCTCCCTCGTCATCGTCAACCTCCTGCTCGTCCGCTCGCTCGGCCACCGCCGGCGGTGGCTGCGCGCGCTCCAGGCCGCCATGCTGCTCGACCAGTTCGGTCTCATGGGGGCCTATGCCGCGGGCAGCTGCAGGGACGCGGCCATGTCCGCCTACGTCTTCGTTCTCGTCGCCTTGGTTGGCTGCTACGTCTCCGCCCACGTCCTCGTCTTCGTGCTCTTCGCCCCGACAGCGCGCGGCGACAAGGTCACGCCGGCCGACAGAGTGGAGCGCGCGCGCAAGTACCTGCTCATCTTCGCGACGCTGGCGGCGACCATCACGTACCAGGCCGGAGTCAGCACGCCGGGCGGGTTCTGGCCGGGCAGCCAGGACAGCGACCACCTGGCCGGCGACCCCATGCTCCGCGTCCAGCACCCGTCCCGCTTCATAGTCTTCTTCTACTCCAACACCACCGCGTTCGTCGCGTCGCTGGTCGTCGTCATGCTGCTCATGAGCAACACCGTGACGCAGCACGGGTTCCGGTCATGCGCACTCTGGGTGTGCACGGGCGCGGCCATGGTGGGGCTCATGGGCGCCTTCGCCTCCGGGAGCTGCCGGAGCCTCAAGACCTCCATCTACGTCGTCGCGCTGGTGGCCGCCGTTCTCTTCTACATCGCCATTCAGGCACTCGTCTTCTTTTGCAAGCCCGTGGAGAATTTGATCCACGATGTGCAACAAGCACTTGAAAGGTACCTCAACAAATTTGAGAGATTGGAGCAGCAAAATCAGCAGCAGCAAAGCAGAGCATCCGAGCACGGCAACGACGACGCGTACCAGATTCTGAGGAAGTCGCGGATGTATCTGCTGCTCCTCGGGATTCTTGCGGCGAGCGTCACATACCAAGCCGGACTGAACCCGCCGGGCGGCTTCTGGCAAGGCGATGCCGCCGCCGACGCTCGCCACCACTACCTGGCCGGCGACCCGATCCTCCACATCACGTATCCCCGGCGATACCTGGCCTTCTTCTACTGCAACGCCACCGCCTTCGTCGCGTCGCTGGTCATCCTCATACTCCTCCTCAGCAACATACTCAGCACCCAGGGGATCAAGTACTGCGCGTTGCAGGTCGCCATGATCCTGGACCTGTTTGGCCTCATCGGCGCCTACGCCGCCGGGAGCTGCCGGCAAGTGTCCAAATCCGTGTACGTCTCCCTGCTCGTCGTTCCGGTGTTCCTCTACGTCGGCATCCACGTCGTGGTCTTCATGTTAGAAGTGTGGCCGGCTCGCCCGGCATGGATCCAAGCGTTGAGTGAGAAGATGGAGCACCGAGCCGGGGAGGAGGCGGACGTCGAACGGACACTGGAGAAGAGGCGGAAGCTTCTGCTGCTTCTTGCAATCCTTGCGGCGAGCCTCACCTACCAAGCTGGCATGGGCCCGCCGGGCGGCTTCTGGCAAGAGAGCAAGCTCGGCCATGTCGCCGGCGACCCGGTGCTCAACGACAACTACCCGCGCCGCTACGTGGCCTTCTTCTACTGCAACGCGACGGCCTTCGTCGCGTCCCTTGCCGTCATCATGCTGCTGGTGAACAGGAAGCTCTCGGCGAGAGGGATACGGTCTTACGCACTGCGGGTGTGCGTGATCCTCGACCTCCTCGGCCTCATGGGCGCCTTCGCCGCCGGGAGCTGCCGGAAGGTGTCGACCTCGATCTACGTCCTCGTTCTGACATTTGCAGTTCTGCTCTGCATCGCTCTCCAGGTCACGCTGGTCTTGTCGGAGACGGCGCGAGGTCTTGCCAAGAGGCTCCTGTCAAAGCTCGGCGCGGGCGAAGACCAAGCCGGAGGCGACGGGCGGCATGGCACGGCCGTCGGCGTCGGAGGGGCGCGTGATCTCTGGGACGAGAAGCTGCCCAAATACCTGCTGCTGCTCGCCGCGCTCGCCGCCGCCGTCACGTACCAGGCCGCGATGAGCCCCCCGGGCGGCCTATGGGGCGACGCCACCGGCCACACCGCCGGCGATCCGGTTCTCACGAGCAACTACCCGCGCCGGTACAAGGCCTTCTTCTACTGCAACGCGACGTCCTTCATGGCGTCCCTGGTGATCATGGTCCTCCTGCTGATCAAGAGGGTGAGCGACACGCCGCCGGCGCTCCTGGCGCTGCACGCCGCCATGATCCTGGACCTGTTTGGCCTCATGGGGGCGTACGCCGCTGGGAGCTGCCGGAGGGTGAGGACGTCTGCCTACGTCTTGGCGCTGGTCGTCGGGGTCTCGGCGTACATTGCTGTGCTCGTCGTGGCATCCATCGGCATAGCGGGGCGACTGAGAAGCGCAATGGACTGGCTGACGGAGCAAGTGACGCGGTGCTTCTTCGTGCATGATATGTAGGGGGTGTTTGTTTATAGGGACTTAGAGGGTGTTTGTTTATAGGGACTTAGAGGGTGTTTGTTTCCAGGGACTTATTGGTTTAGGGACTTAAAAAAGTCCCTATAAGTCTCATCTAAACCAAACAGGAGGGACTTATTGGGACTTATTGTGGTGATTTGGGACTTATCAAATAAGACTCTCAGTGAGGAGCTTATTGGGACTTATCCGGGCCGTACCTACCCCGCGTCGCTCCAGGCTCGTTCCCCGCATGCTGCCGCCCCGCCTCTCGCCCCGTCGCCGCCCTGCCTCTCGCCCCGTCGCCGCCCCGCCTCTCGCCCCCTCGCCGCCCGTCGCCCGGCCCGCCTCTCGCCCGCGTCTCGCCCCTCGCCGCCCGTCGCCGCCCCGCCTCTCGCCCGTCGCCGCCCGCCTCTCGCCCGCCTCGGTTCGCCGCCCGTCGCGGCCCGCCTCGGTTAGATTCGCCTCGGTTCGTTGCAGCGGTGCCTCCAATCGCCGGACAGGCCCTCTCCTGAGCCTCGTTGCAGCGGTGCAACATGGACTTATAAGTCCCTGTAAACAAACAGGTAGGGACTCGTGACTTATAAGTCCCTGTAAACGAACAGGTAGGGACTTATGACTTATAAGTTGTGACTTAAAAAAGTCCTAGGACTTATGAAACAAACAGGGCCTTATTGGTTTAGGGACTTAAAAAAGTCTTTATAAGTCCCACCTAAACCAAACACTAGGGACTTATTGGGACTTATTGTAGTGATTTGGGACTTATCAAATAAGACTCTCAGGGAGGAGCTTATTGGGACTTATTCGCTCTAGGCTCGCTTCCCGCACGCCCCGTCGCCCGCCCATCGCCGCCCGCCTCTCGCCCGTCGCCGCCCGCCTCGGTTCGCCGCCCGTCGCCGCCCGCATCTCGCCCGTCGCCGCCCGCTTTGGGTTCGCCGCCCGCCTCTCGCCCGTCGTCGCCCGTCGCCGCCCGCCTCTTGCCCCATCGCCGCCCGCCTCTCGCCCGTCGCCGCCCGTCGCCGCCCGCCTCTCGCCCCCCGCCGCCCGTCGCCGCCCTGCCTCGGTTCGCCGCCCGTCGCCGCCCTGCCTCGGTTCGCCGCCCCGTCGCCGCCCCGCCTCGGTTCGTTCTGCCTCGGTTCGTTGCAGCGGTGCCTCCAATCGCCGGACAGGCCCTCTCCTGAGCCTCGTTGCAGCGGTGTAACATGGACTTATAAGTCCTTGTAAACAAACAGGTAGGGACTCGGGACTTATAAGTCCCTGTAAACAAACCGGTAAGGACTTATGACTTATAAGTTGGGACTTAAAAAAGTCGTAGGACTTATGAAACAAACAGGGCCGTAGAAGAACTGTGTAGAATTGTAGGGTGGCCTGCCCTGCCCTGGCCCCATCGATCCCAAATGTGGCAGTACGTACGACCTTGTTTGTAGCATAATTGTTTGGCCAACACTGGGCACCGGTGCGCCGGCCGAAAGTTTCGACCGGTCCACCCCAGCCGCCCGATCTAGCCGCACGAGGCCGTCCGATCGCAGCTTCTTTTCTATCTTTTTCTTACCTTATCCTCTCCTCCAGCACACACAGAGAAAAGCGCCAGGGCCGCCATGGATGCGCAACCACGAAGCACCGCCGGCTCGCACTAACCGCCGCGCTGTCGCAACCGCATGCCTCGCCGTCGCCGTCGCCGCTCGCCGTCACCGTCGCCGCTCGCCGTCGCCGTCGCCGCTCGCCGGTTGGAGCACTGGTCGCCGCCCCAGTTCGCTAACCAGGTCGCCGCCCTCCCCGCTCCCACCGACCGCCGTTCAAGCAGCCCCGACGACCTTGCGGCGCGCCTCGCCGCGGTAGCCGTCGCAGTTTGCCACGGTGACCTGTCATGGCTCTTAAAAAAGCTTCGATTGTTGCAGCTTTGGAATTGCTAGTTCCAGCAAAATTAAAAACTGGTTGAAGCAAAATTTATTTCCGGTTGTATCAAAAATTGCTTTGCATCTCTGAGAAAACATAGTCTCCAGGAAAAAAAATCCAAAGGTTCCAGCAAAAAAAGATGTTGGTTGAAGCAAAATTGCTTCTCGGTTGTATCAAAAATTGCTTGCCGATCCCATCGAAGAAGAAAGCCATTGCCGCCATTGGTGGATGTAGCAAATATTATCTTCGGTTCCAACAAAATAATAACATGGTTGTAGCAAAAAAAATCGCCGGTCGTAGCAAAATTCGGCAATGGATGTAGCAAAACTTTGTCACCGCCGTTGTGGTTGCAGCTTCGCCGTGAAATACTTGTAGCAAAAATTATCGTCAGTCGTACCAAAATCCGGCAATGGATGTAGCAAAACTTCGTCACCGCCGCCGTGCTTACAGCTTCGCCATGAAATCCTTGTAGCAAAATTTTGTGTCAGTAGTAGCAAAATCTGACGAAGGTTGTAGCAAAAAATCATAACGACACGCACCCCACTCTCCGCCAGCCCCGCCGGTTGAAACATCCCCGGTCGGCTGCTCCCCAGTCGCGGGCCCTCATCGTCTTCCTTGCACTAACGCGCCTCCCCCTTGCGGCGTGGGCAGGGAAGGGGGTAACCAGCTACATAGCTCCCACGCCCGCCCAGCTTTCGACGCTCATGGCGTCTCCGGCGGAGCAGCAACAGATGGCCGCACCTTCAGCGGAGACATGGAAGAGCTCGTCCTGCGGTGTTGAGGAATTTAACGGAGAAGAGAAAAGAGATAGACTGCGAGGGGAATGGTTGTGCGGTGTGAAGAGATAAGGGATGGGCGTGTCCTTCAGGCCCACCTAGGCACGTGGCCAGCTTTTTACGTGTGATGTGCGAGCGTGTGCCAGCGCGACCGGCGTAAAGTTAAGCCGGCGCACCAGTGTTCAACGTTTCCCTAATTGTTTTAGGACTTTTGTTCTCTCTGTAGTTTCTGAACTTCCCGTTGGGATCCCAAATGTGGCAGGACCTTGTTTTTTCATCCTAATTTCTAGGACTTTTGTTCTCTTTGTAATTTCTGAGCTTCCTTTATCAAAAAAAAAAGTATGACCTTCCATTTTTTTTAACACAATACAGACGCAAGCGCTCATATACACGCACATACACTCATCCCTATCAACGCACACACGCACACCCTATCCCTATGAGCACCTTTGAAACACTGGGCAGGCATATCATCTTGAAATTTATGAAGTCACTATAGGCATCTCGTCATTGACCGAAACGTCTCCTCTCACTGAATGCGCATCACCGGAAATACTTAAATAAATTCATGAATAAATGCGATCACCAGGACTTGAACCCTGCTGGGCTGGGGATACCACAATCCCTCTAACCATCCAACCACAGTTTAATTCACAATTATGAGCTTCCGTTGGGATCCCAGATGTAACCTCCGTCCTGTTTCACTAGTCCCGTCCATGTTTTGGATCATATTATGACCGTGATTTCAACTTTAAATATTATAAGTAGCAAAAAATAATATCATCTAAAACTACATTCAAATACGAATGCAACAATATAATTTTTGGTGACATGCGTTAAGAGCATCTCCAACAGATGAGTTACATAAGCCGCGCGGCGCGCGCGACCAAAAACAACACTCCAACAGAAGCTGTAAAATAGAGCCCGCACAAAAACGAAGTTGTAAGAGCATCTCCAACAGCGGCGCTAAAAATCGTGCGCGCAGAGCGGTTTCGCGCGCTCCAGCTGGCACGGGAAAGAACCGCGCGCGCGAAAAAACGGCCCAGCGCACGGCGTGCGGCAAGCTCTATAAAACACGCGCGCCCGAGCCATCATCAGCACACTCGAGTGCCCGCCGCCCCCTTCTTCCCCCCCCCCCGCCCTCTTCTTCCTCGCATCTGGCGCAACGCCGTCGCTGCTGCGCCCTTCTCCCCCGCCGCCGACATGCCGCCGCGCCGCTGGAGCAGCTCCGGCTACCGCGGAGTCCGCGTCAGCCCTTCCCCCGCGTTCTACGCGGAGATCGGCTCCGGTGGCGCGCGTCTCGTTCTCGGGACGTTCAAGGCCGATCACGAGGCCGCCCGCGCGTACGGGGCGGCTGCGTGGCGCCTCTCGAGGCCACGCTCGCAGATGAACTTCCACGACGTGTGGACGTGCGAGTAGGCACAGGAACTTGCGCCTCCGCCACGACTAGTAACCGACGCCGACCGTCAGGAACACCGTAGGCAGCAACGCCGCCTCCTCATCGCTGAGGCAGATGAGCAAGCCATGGCGGAGTGGCGCCAGCGCTACCCGCAGGACGTCGCTGACGAGAACGCCTTCTGGGCGGAGAGGAGGGCAAAGCGGCGCGCAGAACGGGCGGACAGGCATCGGTGAATGGCAATGGCGATATCGCAGTGCAACCTGGGGCAGACGTCATTCTTTGACAACAACGATCCTTGGTGGGAAGACACGTTTCTGTCAAGGTCGGATGACACCAGTGAGGAGGAGGACGACTCAGAGTTGTTTCTAGTTTTAGTTGCACTGTAGTTTTTATCTATTTTATTCGTATCGGACTAGTTTGTGGTGGTTGGTTGAACTATGCTATTTGTATCGTTGAATTTTATCTATATGTTGTTTCAAAATATCGTTCGTATGTGTTCTGGTTGCTTGCGCACGCCAATTTTTTATAGCGCCTGTTGGAGCGGCTCGCGCGCGCAATATTTTGCAACGGCCGCTGGAGCCAGCGCCTTGCTGCGCGCAAAAAAACCGTTATTTGCGCGCTGTAAAAATTGTTTTACGCGTCTGTTGGAGATGCTCTAACTTTAGCGTACGCGGGCTGTGGGGCAGCAAATTTGGGGAGCCGGCTTGTGCACACGGGCTGCTGCATGTGGGGCCGCCAGGTTGGGCAACGTGTTTTTGTGCGTCTGGTAAACCTCGCCTGCGCAAAAACACTATTTTAGCGTTGTAAAACTTTTTTAGCGCGCCGCGCTACCGCTATTGGAGATGCTCTAACATTTTGCTAGTCAAATATGTGATCAAACTTTATCCCAAAATACAACATGGACTAATAAACTCAAACGGAGATATCAGGAGCACGTTAAAACTTGCCAATATTCAATGTGTATTTGAAAGAGTAATACCATGGTATAATTTTTATAACATATAGTATAGTTCCTATTTTTATTACTTAAATTTGTCAAAGTGTGACCCTACGACGAGATCCAATAAACTCAGACAAGGGAGTATCTCTAGCATGCTTGTTAGGACTTCTATTCTCTCTGTAGTTTTTCAGCTTCTGTTGGGATTCCAAAACCAGTTTTCTGAACTTCTTTTGGGTTCTCGCGCTAGGGTTCCCCCGCTCCCCTCCCGCCGCCGCCGCCCTCCCGCCGCCGCCGTCGGCCCCCCGCCTCCGCCCCTTCCGCCCTACCCTCCGTCTTGGCCGCCTCGCGCCGCCCCCGGAGGTGGCGGCGAGCTCACGCCCGCCCGCGGGACCCGCCTCCCATCTCCCCCCGCCGTCGGCGGGCGCCCGGCGCTGGCTGGCCGGGTGGTGCGGCGACAGCGGGCCTTCGATCCCAGCGCCCGTGTTCTTCCCGGCGGGGCGGCGGCGGTCTGGCCCGGCTTGGCTGCGGTCGGCGTGACCTGCGGTGGCGGCAGCGGCGGCGTGGTGACGGCGCCGCTCCTTGGCGGCGGGCGGCATGGTGGTGCCGGTGGCCGTCAGCGCCCCGCCCAGATCCGCACGTCGGGCCCCATCAGGCCCTCGGGGCCGCCCCGGCATGGTCTCGTTATGCGGCGCGGTGAGGAGGAGCGGCTCGGACTTGGGGCATCGGCGCCGATGCGCGTGCGGCGGCATGCTGGCGGAGCTTACTGGCCCACGAGGCTCGGCCGGCACTGTGGGCCTACGGGCCTAGTGTGCTCCTGCTATTGCGTCCGGACGGCTCTGTCGGCCGACGGTGGAGGTGGGGCCCTCCCGCGTGCCGATGGTGCTGATGCCCTAGTCCGGCTCGATTCTTCGTCGTCTTGTTCTCACTTCGCGGTGCCGTGGTGAGGCGGCGTGGAAACCTCATGACCGCGTTGGCGTGGGGTGGTGGTTGGTTTGGTGGCGGGATCCGGGCGCCGAGGTGCGGGTTGGGATCGGGAAACCCCTGTCGGCGTGGCCGACCCGGCCTGATGGCGCTGTGGGTGCCGCCGACCTTCCGGGAGGCGTCGGGGCTACTCTTCCTATCGCCTCGTCGTGTACCGGAAACCCTTGGCAGCAGCGTCGTCATCGTCGCGATCCTTCTTGGAGGTGTTGATTGGTGCCGGCGCTTCGGAGTCTTGGAGCCTAGTGGATTAGACCGGTGGGCCTAGCGATCGCGAGGCTTCTTCGTTTTTGTTGATCCGCCGTTGTCGGCATTTGTTTCTTTTGCTCTTTTTCTGTTGTTTCTTTTGGGCGTGTTGTCTTGCTTCGCCCAAAGACCTATCCCTGTATGATTCGGTTGGTTGCTTTGTATACAAAGCGGGGGGAAACCTTTTTCGGTAACTTCTTTTGGGATCTAAAATGCAAGTTTTGTGAGCTTCTAATGGTTAATTTTGATAAAAGAAGCTTCTGATGGTTAATTTAGGTAAAAGGACATATGTTTGGTTTGTAACTAGGTAAAGTGATAGTGATGGATGAATTGACCCTATGCGCAAAGAATAGCTCTTTGGAAGAAGAGGAAAACAAGTAGGGAATGGTTACATAAACAATAGTCTCTGTTCTACATGATTTTCATACCAACAGGCATGAATACAGTCACCCTACATCTAATTACATAAGCACAGAGAAGATTCAGTAGATGTACAAAATCTATGAACACATACATGAAGAAGAAATCACTGTGATATCGACGTGCTGCCGTCTACAACCGAAAGAATCGATTATGTTACCTACAAAAGAATACTGGATGGTGGGCAAAGAAGAATCACCAGCCAAGTGTTAAGGTCTGCTCTCTTGAGTATAAATTTTCTGTTTGTCAATGGAGTCGCTACTGTACATCCTCCGCGAAAGCCCTGAAAATGAAGTCTCGGAATCGCTTGCAGTACTGCTTCGGGTCGACCGCGGATATGGAGTTGGGATCGTACTGCATGGATTTGTAAGCATGCTCGAGCTTCTTGCTGATATCGTAGTCTTGCAGGATGTCGATGATCCCGAAGAAGAGGATGACATCCTGGAATTCACCCGTGGGCTCGCCGATGAGCAGGGATTCACTTTCAGGATTTCTCACTATGTTCTCCACCCTTGAGGGCATGCTAATGCCTAATTTTTCTTGTGCTTTTCTGCACAGATGAGGTCGATGTTTGTCAATATCAAGATGAATGCAATGCAGAAGTTGCTGGCATGAAGTGAGCAGCCTAAGATGAGTAAAGGAAAACTGCAATGTAAAGCATCTTATGATTCTTAAAAGCTTCTAAAATGTATGGTTTAAATACCTTTTTTGCTCAGAATCTTCATCCGTGGTAGTAGGTGTGCCATTGTCAGCATTGCCGCTGTCTGTAAGAAGGGAAAAAAGAAGAAGAATAAATCAGGCTCGTGGCTTCCAATGTACGTACGTATCTACCGAATAGTAGTTTTCTAATTGCATGTATTTTTAAGAAGCAGTCATGGGGGCAACGTATCTTTGCACCGATCCTTGAAATGAACGCCGACCAAAAGACTGTAATCCATGATCCGCTCCTGCTCCAGCAACTCACAATCTCTGTCCACTTGCCTGGTAAGAAATATAAAGAGTCATGAGTATAGTGGGTACTTAGGTCTCTTCAAATACAGTTGTGATTCTTTTACGTAAGATTATTTGTAGTACTGTACATGTAAGTAACAAAATGAGAGGAAACAGAATCCTGTGCAGTCCGGCAGGTGGGAGATGTACCTGCAGAATTCCTGGAACCAGGATCCTGCTAACCGGAAAATGAAATTGAGATCAAGATCCTTGAGCGTGGTGGTTTCGTCAATCTGATCAAGGGGCTTGTCTGTCATGCGCCCAAGCGAAGATCCTTTCAAGTCAAAACGCCGATGGATTGAATAGCGAGAGCAGAAAAGATTCCCCATTATCACGAACCGAACCTGCATTCCATATTATATATTACAGTGATAATACTAATATAAAATCTCAATACACTGGCCAATTTCTGAAAGCATCGTAACCTTTTTCTGAATGCCCCTGTGATTTTAACACAGTGCAGGCCAAAGAACTTTGTTATTAGAGTGTTGTCGTAAGCGCGGACATGTTTATAATAGGCCGGAAGCATCCTAAGAAGCACCTGCCGATGATCAAAACCGCAATCCATCTCAGACATGCTTAAAACTTGTGTGTGGGTGGGCTAGCTAAGGTGGAGAGAAGAACCTACCTTAACCTCTGCTTTCTTCATCGTTTTGATCATGTACTTGTCGTCGTTGGTGAGGTAGAAGAAGCTTCCACTTTTGCCGGGTGATGAGAGCTCCAGGAGCGCATCGTCCCCGCATATCGAGATCATGTAATCCGCGGGGTCGACGTCGAAGAGCTTGCGCAATGTCCTGGGTCGAATCGCGGAAGAAGAAATTAGGGCATGTACAATGGTGCTATTTAGGAGTGCCACAGAGGATAAATGATGAGGTGGAGAAGAAAGAACTCGTAAAAAAAGGCTTGTCTTCTCTTGTTTAAGAGAAGACAAGAGATGATTTCTTAGCATAATATGTCTCACCACGTTTTTAGGAATAGCTAGTTATTGAAGATAAGGCTAAGACATGACTCATTATAGACGTCTTTTTTTGTCATCTCTAAATTACATGCAAGACTTAAGATAAGATTATCTTATCAACCATTGTACAATGCCTTTATAGCGCCGTGTTTGGAGACTAGTACTGTATAAGAGAAGCAAGTGAGAGACAGCATGCATGCAGCAGACCTGAAAACCAACGGGCAGTAGTCCTTCCACCGGAAATCACACGATTGGTGAGGCGGCGTGTGCTTGGACCCTTCGGGAGGAAACCTTGTCCACACCTTCTCTTTGGGATCAAATGCTGATGATTTGAGATCCAGCGAAGTCGGCGCTGATTGCCTTCCCACAGCATGCCTGTGCACCAATGAATATGAATGAATGAGCCAGCAACAACAGAGAGGAAATGGCAATGGATGCAGTGCAGTGATGGTGGTAGCCAAGGAGAAGAGGAAAAGGAAAGAAACCTGATGCCAAGCTGCAAGTTGAGCATGAGCTCGTAGTTCCTGTGCCCCTTGGATATCGTCTCCCCCTGCTTCTTCCCCGGCCTTGGCGGCGCGCGAATGCACGAGAGCGTCCGCGACCATGCCCGGTCTGCCCGAGTGCTGGCATCCTCGCCGCCGTCCTCCCCCGCAGTGAGACTGTCGAGGTCCGACACGCTGCTTCTCCGGCGCACGCTCGACACCGACACCCTCCCTTGGTCGGCGCTGACCTCCGGCGGCCGCCACACCGGCTTCTTCAGCACGGCCTCCACCCCGGGCCATGTCAGGATCTTCTGCGATGGCAGTAGAGACACCGTCTTCCCCTCGGTAACCTCCAGCTCCTCCAGCAACTTGGTGATGGCGTCGCGGGGCTCCCGGGGCACGGGCACCGCGGGGCCTCCGGACGGCGGGTAGTAGACGCCCTTGGCGTGCGTGACGCCGGACTCCTGGCACCAGGTGCCGATGTACATGCCGCCGTCGGCCCACCGGAACGTGCCCTGGCCCATGGGCTTGGCGTCCTCCCAGGAGCCGTCGTAGCGGTCGCCTTCTGACCAGATCACGGTTCCGCAGCCGTGCATCTCGCCGGCCTTCCAGGTGCCGATGTACTCGTGGCCGTGGCGCCAGATGTACCGGCCGTGGCCGTCCTGCAGGCCGTCGCGCCAGTGGCCGTCGTAGACGTCGCCGTTGGCGTAGGCCTGCGTGCCGCGGCCGTGGCGGAGGTTGTTGGCCCAGAGCCCGGCGAAGGTATCCCCGAACTCGCCAATGTAGGTGCCCTGGCCGTGCATGTAGCCGCCGGCGAGGTCGCCCTCGTAGGTAGCGCCCGAGGGCCAGGAGAACTTGCCACGGCCGGCTGCGCGGCCGCTACGCCAGGCGCCCTCGTACATGCTGCCGTCCGTCCAGAGGAACTTGCCGGTGCCGTGCGGGAGGTCCCCGCGCAGGTCGCCCTGGTAAAGTCCCCGCTGTCGAGCAGCTGCTCCGAGTGGCTGGGCTCCCCGAGCGAGGACCCCGCCTCCTCCTCCTCAGCCTCCTCGGCGGCTGCACCGTCGGCGTCCTCGCTGCCGCTGTACTGGTAGACGGTGCTGGAGGAGGTGACGGCGAGGGTTCCAGCAGGGTCAACCATGCCGTCGACGCCGGCGACGGCGGCGGGGAAGGCCGAAGCGCCGCGGCGGATGGTGGTGAGCTTGCGGATGCTGGCCTCCCAGAGGCGGCCGGCCGGCGCAGGGATCTGGTTCATCTTCTTCCCCGTCGACGCCATTGGCGCTATAGGCTAGGTGCGAGCGTGCAGGACGCGGCCGCGCGCGGTCGATCACAAGGACGGAGCCAGAGCTGAAGGTGGAACGAGGGCGTGCATGGCGTCGACGCTGCGTGGTCTCGGGTCCTTGGCATGGGGTCGCGAGTTTTGGGTGGGTAGGGAGGGCTGGGAGGAGTTGTCGGGAGGGGAGGACGGTGCCGAGCCGACCTCGGGGGCGCGACATTTGGAAGGACGCGGGCGGCGCGGAGGCTGTCTGCTCTGCTCCGTCTTTGCTGCTAAACAATAGGGGAGCAGTGCAGTGCAGAGGGACACCAACCCAACAAAAAAACCAGCGGGGGTCAAAACATGGGTGTGTATAAGGCACATCTAGTAGGTTTTTTCTTGTTTCGAGAGTGTGCCAAGACCCAAGAGCGTATCTAAGCTTTATAGAAGAGATAAATAGTTACAAGAAGATTGTGATGCCAATTGAGACTCCCACACCTACTTCTACCATACACGACTACTCACACAAGTGTTGTACACTCCGCGCTCCTGCCGCTAACCAAAGTCACAGCTCCTGGTAGATCTTCGTGGATAGTTCCCATTCATTACTTGTGTCTCTGCCGCCAAAGACTCGCCCATTCCTTTTGCCTCCAAATATTCCAGCAAATCAACAGCACCAGCGAGTCGAATCCCTTCTGATATATCTTGGGGATACGCTTCCGGGCGGTGAGCCACCAGTCCTGTAGCAACTCTGTCACTGAAGGAAGCATCTGCAATTCAATATGTGCCCACTTGAAGCATTGGAACCACACTTGTCTCGAATATACACATTCGAGCATGATATGATCTACCGACTCTTCCTCTTGGTCACAGAGGAAACAAACCAATGTTGTGTCCTGTAACTCATGCTGAAATCTTCTATCCGAGGTCCAGGCCAGCCACATGAACAATCTGCAGGCCATGGGGGGCCAACATTTCCATGGGCCTTTGGCGTATCCTAGTCTGACATCGCCCTCATTCATAATATGATATGCAGGCCGAGTACTGTCCAGATGCAGACCACTTCCAGGTCGCTTGATCTCCCACTAAGGGGTCAAGGTTTGCAACACTTATGATCTCCCACAGATGGATGAATTGGACCAGTCCCTCGGTGGACAACTCCCCTTTGATGTCATTGATCCAGCTGCTTGCAGCCAGCCCTTCCCTCGCCAATCTTCTATTCGCAGTCTAGGTTCTGACTAGTGCTACCACCAGGGGCGCAATTTCAGCAATGCGGAATCCCTGGGTCCACCTATCCTTCCAGAACAATACTTGGTTCCCATCGCCCAGTTTCCAATGCACTAAGCTGTCGAAAGCCGCTTGCATATCATTGTCCACATACATGGCTAGGCCTTGCCAAGGTTTGGAGTTATCGGTACGTGATAACCCACAAGTATAGGGGATCTATCATAGTCCTTTGGATAAGTAAGAGAGTCGAACCCAACGTGGAGCAGAAGGAAATGACAAACGGTTTTCAGTAAGATATTCTCTGCAAGCACTTAAATTATCGGTAACAGATAGTTTTGTGATAAGGTAATTCGTAACGGGTAACAAGTAACAAAAGTAAACAAGGTGCAGCAAGGTGGCTCAATCCTTTTTGTAGAAAAGGACAAGCCTGGACAAACTCTTATATAAAGGAAAGCGCTTCCGAGGACACATGGGAATTATCGTCAAGCTAGTTTTCATCATGCTCATATGATTCGCGTTCGGTACTTTGATAATTTGATATGTGGGTGGACCGGTGCTTGGGTACTGCCATTCCTTGGACAAGCATCCAACTTATGATTAACACCTCTCGCAAGCATCCGCAACTACGAAAGAATAATTTAGGTAAACCTAACCATAGCATGAAACATATGGATTCAAATCAGCCCTTTATGAAGCAACACATAAACTAGGGTTTAAGCTTCTCTCACTCTAGCAACCCATCATCTACTTATTACTTCCCAATGCCTTCCTCTAGGCCCAAACAATGGTGAAGTTTCATGTAGTCGACGTTCACATAACACCACTAGAGGAAAGACAACATACATCTCATCAAAATAGCGAACGAATACCAAATTCACACGACTACTTATAACAAGACTTCTCCCATGTCCTCAGGAACAAACGTAACTACTCACAAATCATATTCATGTTCATAATCAGAGGGGTATTAATATGCATAAAGGATCTGAACATATGATCTTCCACTGAATAAACTAACTAGGATCAACTACAAGGAGTAATCAACACTACTAGCAACCCACAGGTACCAATCTGAGGTTTTGAGACAAAGATCGGATACAAGAGATGAACTAGGGTTTGAGAGGAGATGGTGTTGGTGAAGATGTTGATGGAGATTGACCCCCTCCCGATGAAAGGATCGATGGTGATGATGATGGTGACGATTTCCCCCTCCCGGAGGGATGTTTCCTCGATAGAACAGCTCCGCTGGAGCCCTAGATTGGTCCCGTCATGGTTCCGCCTCGAGACGCCGGCGCTTCGTCTCGAATGCTTTCTTTACGATTTTTTTCTAGGGCAAAAGACACCTTATATCAGAAGATGGGCATCGGGGGGCTTCTACGTGGCCCACGAGGCAGGGGGTAGGGCGCGCCCCCACCCTCGTGGACAGTGGGTGGCCCCCTCTGGAGCTTTCTTCGCCCAATATTTTTAATATATTCCAAAACTGACTTTCGTGGAGTTTCAGGACTTTTGGAGTTGTGCATAATAGGTCTCAAATATTTTGCTTGTTTTCCAGCCCAGAATCCAGCTGCATGCATTCTCCCTCTTCATGCAAACCTTGTAAAATAAGAGAGAAAAGACATAAGTATATTGACATAATGTGTAGTAACAGCCCATTCTGCAATAAATATCGATATAAAAGCATGATGCAAAATGGACGTATCAACTCCCCCAAGCTTAGACCTCGCTTGTCCTCAAGCGGAAGCCGATATCGAAAAATATGTCCACATGTTTAGAGATAGAGGTGTCGATAAAATAAAATACGAACACGAGAGCATCATGATCATTCAGCAACATATATACATATTTTCATATGATTTCTTATGCTTAAAGTAACAATCTATTCACAATGTCAAGTATGAATCATAAACTTCATTGAAAACTAGCAAACTATAATCTCAAACATTGAGGTAATTGCAATTTATCATAACATCGGAAAGAGTCAAATATAAGAGCTTTTCAGCAAGTCCACATACTCAACTATCATTTAGTCTTTCATAATTGCTAACACTCACGCAATACTTATGGGTATGAAGTTTTAATCGGACACAGAGAAAGATAGGGGCTTATAGTTTTGCCTCCCAACCTTTTACCTCAAGGGTAATGTCAACAATAATGCTTTATGAAAACCTACATCCAATTGGATATATATATATAACAGGATCTTTCCAACACATAGTGCTTGCCAAAGGATAAAGTGTAAAAAGGAAAGGTGAAGATCACGATGACTCTTGTATAAGGTAGAAGACAATAATAAAAGATAGGCCCTTCGCAGAGGGAAGCAGAGGTTGTCATATGCTTTTAGGGTTGGATGCACAAAATCTTAATGCAAAAGAACGTCACTTTATATTGCCACTTGTGATAGGGACCTTTATTATGCAGTCCATCGCTTTTATTTCTTCTTTATCACAAGCTCGTATAAAGCTTATTTTCTCCACACTAATAGATCATACATATTTAGAGAGCAAGTTTTATTGCTTGAAACAATGAAAACTTACTTGAAGGATCTTACTCAATCCATAGGTAGATATGGTAGACTCTCATGGCAAAACTAGGTTTAAGGATATTTGGAAGCACAAGTAGTATCTCTACTTGGTGCAAAGAGTTTGGCTAGCATGAGGGGGAAAGGCAAGCTCAACATGTTGGATGATCCATGACAATATAATTTATTTCGGATATAAGAAAACATAACCCATTACGTTGTCTTCCTTGTCCAACATCAACTTTTTAGCATGTCATATTTTAATAAGTGCTCACAATCATAAAAGATGTCCAAGATAGTATATTTATATGTGAAAACCTCTCTTTCTTTATTAGTTCCTACTAATTGCAACGATGACCAAAACTATGTTTGTCAACTCTCAACAATTTTTATTCATCATACTCTTTATATGTGAAGTCATTACTCTCCATAAGAACAATATGATCTTTTTGTTTATTTTTATTCTCTCTTTTTCTTTAACTCCCTCAAGATCATAGCAAGATAGCAAAGCCCTCGACTCAAAACTAATCTTTATTATATATAGCTCACGGACTCGATTACATAGATAGGGATCAACACAAAACCCAAAGCTAGATCATACTAAAACTTTATTCTACTAGATCAAGATATAGCCAAAAGGATCGAACTAAGAAAAAGGGTAAAGATAGAGGTGTGATGGTGATACGATACCGGGGCACCTCCCCCAATCTTGGCAGTTGCCAAGGGGAGTGCCCATACCCAAGTGTTTATGTCTCTTTCTTCGGAGGTGGTGATGATGGAGTTGTTGAAGACGGGTAGTGGCACATCGAGCGTAGGAGATCCTCCAACTTGCGGATAATGCCCTTGAGTGCGGTGATATGCTCTTGCAACAAAATATTTTCACGTGTGAGATACTTATTTTGTATGCGAGCAAGCTTAATCATCTTGAAAGCTTAAATCTCAGTTGGGGTGAGATGATTATAGTAAGGTTGAGAGAAACCTTCTTCTTCTACTGTTGGGACTTGCTCCTTTGCGACCTCATTGATCTTGTCACCTTCCTTGATTTCCCTGATTTCTTCCCGCTTCGTCTCTATCTTCATTAGCCAAGCATCATTGCCCACATTGTTGGAGGAGGGGGACGGCATATTGCTCTAATCTGCGGCAGAAACAACTCAAAACAAGAAACAGAGGATTTCGCCGTGGTACGGTGGTCAAAACCTTCGGGAGATTATATAATGAATTTTTACTGACAAAAAGAAGTATCGTGCAAGAAAACGGAGTCTGGGTGGCACACGAGGTGCCCACGAGGCAGGGAGGTGCGCCCAGGGGGTAGGGCGCGCCCTCCACCCTCGTGAACGCCTCGTGTCCTTTCCGGACTACTTCTTATTTTCCTATTTTATTAAATATTCCAAAACGGAGAAAACTTGCTATTAGAACTGTTTTGGAGTCGGTTTACTTACCGTACCAGATACTATTCCTTTTCAGAGTCTGAAATGTTCTGGAAAGTGTCCCTTATGTACTCCTCCGGGGTTACGGTGTTAATAACATTGGTTTCAACATTTATGGGATTACCTGAGATATAATATTTGATTCTTTGACCGTTCACCACCATTGGATTTGTGCCTTCGAAATTGTTGATTTTTATGGCACCGGAACGATAGACCTCCTCGATAACGCAAGGACGTTCCCATTTAGAGAGAAGTTTTCCTGCAAAAAATCTTAAACGAGAGTTTATAGCAAAACATAATCACCTACATTAAACTCACGCTTTTGTATCCTTTTGTCATGCCATCTTTTAACTTTTTCTTTAAATAGTTTGGCATTCTCATAAGCCTGGGTTCTCCATTCATGAAGTGAGCTTATGTCAAATAACCTCTTCTCACTGACAAGTTTGAAATCATAATTGATCTCTTTAATGGCCCAATATGCCTTATGTTCTAGTTCGAGAGGTGAGTGACATGATTTTCCATAAACCATTTTATACGGAGACATACCCATACGATTTTTATATGCAGTTCTATAGGCCCATAATGCATCATCAAGTTTCTTGGACCAATTCTTTCTAGATCTATTAACAGTCTTTTGCAAAATTAATTTGAGCTCTCTATTACTCAACTCTACTTGACCACTAGACTGTGGGTGATAAGGAGATGCAATTCTATGATTAACATCGTACTTAGCAAGCATTTTACGAAAAGCACCATGAATAAAATGTGAACCACCATCAGTCATGAGATATCTAGGGACTCCAAACCTCGGGAAAATAACTTCTTTAAGCATATTAATAGAGGTGTTATGATCAGCACTACTAGTTGGAATAGCTTCTACCCACTTAGTAACGTGATCAACAACAACTAAAATATGTGTATATCCATTAGAGGCAGGAAAAGGTCCCATATAATCAAAGCCCCAAACATCAAACGGTTCAATAACAAGAGAATAATTCATAGGCATTTCTTGACGTCTACTAATATTACCAATTCTCTGACATTCATCACAGGACAAGACAAACTTACGGGCATCTTTGAAGAGAGTACGCCAATAAAAACCGGATTGCAATACCTTATGTGTAGTTCTATCTCCCGCGTGATGTCTTCCATATGCCTCGGAGTGACACTTGCGTAGGATCTGTTCCTGTTCATGCTCAGGTACACAACGTCTAATAACACCATCTACTTATTCTTTATAAAGGTGTGGGTCATCCCAGAAGTAATGTCTTAAATCATAGAAAAACTTTTTCTTTTGCAGGTATGTGAACCTTTAATGTCCTTAGGACACGACATCTTTTCAATAGCATCAACTTTAGCTTTGTCAACTTCAATACCTCTTTCAAAAATTTTATGCCCCAAGACAAAACCTTCATTAACCATAAAGTGACACTTCTCCCAATTCAAGACAAGACTAGTTTACATCTGTGCAAAACTCGATCAAGATTGCTTAAGCAATCATCAAAAGAAGTTCCATACACGGAGAAATCATCCATGAAAACCTCAAGAATCTTTTCACAAAAGTTAGAGAATTTAGCAGTCATACATCTTTCAAAGGTAGCAGGTGCATTACATAAACCAAAAGGCATACGTCTATAAGAAAAGGTACCGAAAGGGCAAGTAAAAGTGGTCTTATCCTGATCCTCTTTTGACACAGGTATTTGAGAGAAACCATAATAACCATCTAGAAAGCAAAAATGTGTATGTTTGGATAATCTTTCTAGCATTTGATCAATAAAAGGCAGAGGGTAATGATTTTTTCTAGTAGCTTTATTCAATTTGCGGAAATCAATTACCATTCTATAACCTGTAATAATTCTTTGTGGGATCAATTCATCTTTATCATTGGGAACAACAGTAATACCTCCCTTCTTAGGGACACAATGGACGGGACTTACCCATTGACTATCAGCAACATGATAAATTATACCTGCCTCTAGAAGCTTTAGTATTTCATTTCTTACCACTTCTTTCATCTTAGGGTTTAACCGTCGTTTATGGTCAGCAACTGGTTTAGCGTCCTTCTCCAATTTTATTTTGTGCTGGCATAGAGTGGGGCTAATGCCCTTAAGATCATCAAGAGTATATCCAATAGCAGCACGATGCTTCTTCAGAGTTTTCAATAATTTCTCTTCTTCCTACTCTGAAAGGTTAGTAGTAATAATAACGGGATATATCTTCTTTTCATCAAGATAAGCATATTTGAGAGTATCACGTAAAGGTTTAAGCTCAAACATGGGATCACCCTTGGCTAGAGGGGGATCCCCTAGGATTTCAACAGTCAAGTTGTGTTTCAAAATGGGTCCCTGTTTAAAGAATACTTCATCTATTTCCCTTCTTTCATTCATAAACATATCATTTTCATGGTCTAGCAAATATTGTTCTAAAGGATCATTAGGAGGCACGACAATAGAAGCAAGACCAATAATTTCATCTTTACTAGGCAATTCTTCATCATGGGGTTGTCTATGGTTAGCAAAATTAAAGTCATGAGACATATCCCCTAAACCAACAGTAACAATATCTTTTCCACAGTCTATCTTGGCATTAACAGTATTCAAGAAGGGTCTACCAAATATAATGGGACAAAAATCATCTTGTGGGGGAACCGAGAGCAAGAAAATCAGTAGGATATTTAACTTTCCCACACAAGACTTCAACATCTCTAACAATCCCAATTGGTGAAATAGTATCTCTATTGGCAAGTTTAATTGTAACATCAATATCTTCTATCTCAGCAGGTGCAATATCATGCATAATTTCTTTGTATAAGGAATGATGTATTGCACTGGCACTAGCACCTATATCACATAAGCCATGATAACAATGATCTCCTATTTAACAGAAACAACAGGCATGCCAACAACAAGTCTATGTTTATGTTTCGTATCGGGTCTAGCAATTCTAGCAGCTTCATCACAGAAGTAAATAACATGCCCATCAATATTATCCACCAAGAGATCTTTAACCATAGAAATACTAGGTTCAACTTTAATTTGCTCAGGGGATGTAAGTGTTCTAGCATTACTCTTATGAACCACAGATGAAGCTTTAGCATGATCCTTTATTCTAACAGGGAAAGGTGGGTTCTCGATATAAGCAGTAGGAACAATAGGATCAACATTATAAGTGATTGTCTTTTCTTCAACTTTAATAGGTTCAACTACTTTTACTTCAATGGGAGGATGATATTTAAACCACTTCTCCTTAGGGAGATCAACATGAGTAGCAAATGATTCACAGAAAGAAGCCACTATCTCAGAGTCAAGTCCATATTTAGTGCTAAATTCACGAAAAACATCGGTATCCATAAAAGATTTAACACAATCAAACTTACATGTGATACCTGACTCCTTACCCTTGTTGAGATCCCAATATTCAGAGTTGCGTTTAATTCTTTCCAATAAATCACATCTGAATTCAATAGTCTTCATCATAAAATAACCAGTACAAGAAGTATCGAGCATGGAGCGATTATTGAGAGAATGCCGAGCATAATTTTTTTGAATAATAATTTATCTTGAGAGCTCATGATTGGGGCATGAATATAACATTGACTTAAGCCTCCCCAAGCTTGAGCGATACTTTATCCTTCACGAGGCCAGAAATTATATATATAATTGCAATCACGATGAACCAGATGCATAGGATAAAACTTTTGATGAAATTCCAATTTTAATCGATTGTAGTTCCATGATCCTATATGATCACATAGCCTAAACCATGTCAATGTATTTCCCTACAAAGATAAAGGGAAGACCTTCTTGATGACATCCTCGGGCATACGTGCAAGCTTAAATAATCCACAAACTTCATCCACATAGATTAGGTGCATATCGAGATGTAATGTTCCATCTCCTGTAAAAGGATTAGCTAGCAGTTTCTCTATCATACCCGAAGGAACTTCAAAGTAAACATTTTTAGTAGATTGAGGAGCAACCCTTTGCTCTACTGGTCAGGGTGAAGATACCCCGAATAGGCCCTCAAAGGATTATTTTTCCATAGTAACAAGTGACAGTAAATTTCAGCACACTATATAAATTCTTCCTTACCAAATTCCACCTACCAAAGGCGCTTCACTCCCCGGCAATGGTGCTAGAAAAGAGTCTTGATGACCCACAAGTATAGGGGATCTATCGTAGTCCTTTCGATAAGTAAGAGTGTCAAATCCAATGAGGAGCAGAAGGAAATGACAAGCGGTTTTCAGTAAGGTATTCTCTGCAAGCACTAAAATTATCGGTAAAAGATAGTTTTGTGATAAGGTAATTCGTAACGGGTAACAAGTAGCAAAAGTAAACAAGGTGCAGCAAGGTGGCCCAATCCTTTTTGTAGAAAAGGACAATCCTGGACAAACTCTTATATAAAGGTAAGCGCTCCCGAGGACACATGGGAATTATCGTCAAGCTAGTTTTCATCATGCTCATATGATTCGCGTTCAGTACTTTGATAATTTGATATGTGGGTGAACCGGTGCTTGGGTACTTCCCTTCCTTGGACAAGCATCCCACTTATGATTAACACCTCTCGCAAGCATCCCCAACTATGAAAGAAGAATTAAGGTAAACCTAACCATAGCATGAAACATATGGATCCAAATCAGCCCCTTACAAAGGAACGCATAAACTAGGGTTTAAGCTTCTGTCACTCTAGCAACCCATCATCTAATTATTACTTCCCAATGCCTTCCTCTAGGCCCAAACAACGGTGAAGTGTCATGTAGTCGACGTTCACATAACACCACTAGAGGAAATGCAACATACATCTCATCAAAATATCGAACGAATACCAAATTCACATGACTATTTATAACAAGACTTCTCCCATGTCCTCAGGAACAAATGTAACTACTCACAAATCATATTCATGTTCATAATTAGAGGGGTATTAATATGCATAAAGGATCTGAACATATGATCTTCCATCGAATAAACCAACTAGCATCAATTACAAGGAGTAATCAACACTACTAGCAACCCACAGGTGCCAATTTGAGGTTTTGAGACAAAGATTGGATACAAGAGGTGAACTAGGGTTTGAGAGGTGATGGTGCTGGTGAAGATGTTGATGGAGATTGACCCCCTCCCGATGAAAGGATTGATGGTGATGATGATGATGACGATTTCCCCCTCCCGGAGGGATGTTTCCCCGGTAGAACAGCTCCGCTGGAGCCCTAGATTGGTTCCGCCAAGGTTCCGCCTCGAGACAGCGGCTCTTCGTCCCGTAAGCTTCCTTTATGATTTTTTCCAGGGCAAAAGACACCTTATACCAGAAGATGGGCATCGGGGGGCTTCCAGGTGGCCCACGAGGCAGGGGGCGCGCCCAGGGTGTAGGGCGCGCCCCCACCCCCGTGGACAGTGGGTGGCCCCCCTCTGGAGCTTTCTTCGCCCAATATTTTTAATATATTCCAAAGCTAACTTTTGTGGAGTTTCAGGACTTTTGGAGTTGTGCAGAATAGGTCTCTAATATTTTGCTCCTTTTCCAACCCAGAATCCAGTTGCCGGCATTCTCCCTCTTCATGTAAACCTTGTAAAATAAGAGAGAAAAGGCATAAGTATTGTGACATAATGTGTAGTAAAAGCCCATATTGCAATAAATATTGATATAAAAGCATGATGCAAAATGGACATATCAGTATGCCTGAGCCATTCCCATCTAAGTCTAAGGGTGATTCCTTCTGTATGCAGATTTATCTTACCCGGCCCACCAAGCTCCTTCGGCCGACATACGCGGTTCCAAGCCACTAGACACTTCCCACCGTGGATCTCCATTGTTCCGGCCCAAAAGAATGCATTACACCCTCTATCGATGCTATCCAAGGCCCACTTTGGTGCATTGGCCACGATTAGATGGTGAGTAGGCCTAGCCCTTACCACACTGTTGATTAAGATCAACATGCCCGACCTTGTGATCATGCCTCTCGTCCATCATGGCAGGAAGTTTAGTACCGCATCAATCATCGGCTGCCACTGATTGCAGGTTAATTGTCTGATTGAGAGTTGGAGCCCAAGATACTTGCACAGGAAATTCTGAATCCTCCAGGGTAGGGCAACTGCTACCCTCTCTGTGTCCCCCAATTTCGACCTAATCGGGATTGCCGAGGACTTTTGGTAATTAATCCTCAGTCCCGAGGCCTCTCCAAAGATGTACATTACTTCCTTGACGAATGCTAGATCCATGTATGTCAGCCTGATGAAGAGGACGACATACTCATCATCGTTGTATCGGAGAGCATCCGGGCATCAGGCTAAGGACTCTAGTTTGCTGAGCCCGAACGATGAGTGCTGACAAGGCATCCATAGCAATGAGAAAAAGGAGTGGAGAAATTGGTTCACTGTCATGGTGATCTCGTGGCAGATGCTATGGGATAGCTAAAGAGAGGAACAGGCAAGAGGACACCGATGGGCTCCAGAGGCGAGGTTAGTACGAGCGAGTGCGAGACACAAGACGTACTCAGGTTCGGGGCTCTCCGGAGAGATAATACCCCTAGTCTTGCCGAGTGTGGTTTATATGTGGTGGATACAAGCTTGCTCCTAGAGCTTTTTTGGGCAGGAAGGAAGACAGGTCAGTGCATAGGCTGTTCCCTCTCTGTGGGTGTGTCTTCTAGTTCTACTAATGGTCCCCCTTTTGCATGGAGGGCACCAGGGGGTCTTATAGGCTGCGCCCCCGGGTTACATTGGCAATGTTACATGGGCGCGGGGCCTTGACGTCAGTGTCTAGGAGCCGCGGGGTCTTCTAGGATGAAGATGGACTCAGAATCCAGAGGCTGCTTGATGGACAGCTTTCACACGTGCTCGAGGGAGATGCTGGGCGGGATCGCCCGCCGGCTGGAGCTTATCTTGGCCAGTGTGTCAGCGGCTTCATTATCCACGCGGGGGACGTGGCGGAACTCGCAGCCGTCGAAGTTGCCGGAAAGTTGCTGGACCAGCTAGTGGTAGCTGGCCATGTTGGCATCCCGGGCGTCCCACTCGCGAGAAGACTGCTGCACCAACAGATCCGAGTCACCGTAGAAGAGGATGTGCCAGATACCGAGTTCTTTCGCCAGCTTGAGGCCGTGCACGAGCGCTTCATACTCGACAACGTTGTTGGAGGCGGCGAAATGGATCTGCAACACGTATCACAGGTGGTCACCCTTGTGGGAGGACAATATGATGCTGGCCCCTAGGCCGGATCGCATCTTGGAGCCATCGAAATGCATGCGCTAGTGGGTCGAGTCAGGTGGCGGCAGAAGGTACTGGGTCTCCGTCCAGTCGACAAGGAAATCGGCCAGCCTGGGACTTGATGGTGGTACGGGGCTCGTAGAGGATTGTGTGCCTCGCCAGCTTGATGGCCCACTTGGTACCCGACCGGCAGCATCCCGGTAGGCCATGATCTCGCCAATGGGGGCCGTGCTGACTACGGTGATGACATGCTCTTGAAAATACTGCCTCGGTTTCTAGCAGCCCATGATCTCGTCGATGGGGGACGTGCTGACCATGGTGATGACATGCTCTTGAAAGTACTGCCTCGGTTTCTTAGCGGTGAAGTACACGCCATAACACATCTTCTGTAGTGAGGGTAATTCTGCTTGGAGGCGGAAAGCACCTCGCTCAGGTAGTACACTAGGCGCTGGACTGGATGGGCCTTGCCCTTCTTTGGTCGCTCGACCTCCAACACCGTGCTGGCCGACCGTGAGGTGGCAACAATGTACAACAACAGCGGCTCGTCGGCCGACGCGGCCAGTACGGGTGCGGTGGAGAGCATGCACTTGAGATCCCAGAACGCTTCATCTGCCTGGTCATTTCACTCGAATGATGACGTCTTCTTCATCAACAGATACAGGGGCAAGGCCCTCTCGCCCAGCTGGCTGAGAAACCGGCTGAGAAAGGCCAAGCAGCCGGTGAATTTCTAGACATCGCGTAGCCAGGTTGGCTTGCGCATGTGCTCAATGGCCATGATTTTCTCTGGATTCGCCTCGATGTTGCGCTCCAAGATGAGGAAGCCGAGTAGCTGTCCGGCTGGCATGCCGAACACGCACTTCTCCAGGTTGAGCTTGGTCTGGTATTGGTGCAAATTGGCAAAGGTTTCGTTTAGGTCGTCAAGGAGCATGAGGTGCTGCTTGTTCTTCACCACGATGTCATCGATGTAGACGTGGATGTTGTGGCCGAGTTGCGGCAGGAGGCATTTCTGCATGCAGCGCTGGAAGGTGGCTTCGACATTCTTCAAGCCGAACGACATGGTGATGTAGCAATACGCCCCAAAGGGTGTGATGAAGGACGTCCCCGGGGCGTCGTTCAGGTCCAGCTTGATCTAATGATAGCCAGAGTAAGCATCCAGGAAGGATAGGAGCTCACAGTCGGTCGTGGAGTCGATCACTTGATCTATCCACGGGAGGGCAAAAGGATCCTTGGGGCACGCTTTGTTGAGGCTGGTGTAGTTGATACACATGCGCCAAGTATCGTTCTTCTTCAGGACAAGGACTGGGTTGGCCAGCCACTTCGGATGGAACACTTCCATGATGAAGCCGGCCGCGAACAGCCGGGCAACTTCTTCACTGATGGTTCTTCTCTTCTCTTCTGAAAAGCGACGTAGGGCCGGGTTGACCGACAGGCTTGGCATCCTTCCGGACGTGTAGTTTGTACTCAGTGTACTTCCTCAGAACACCTGGCATGTCCTTTGGGGACCATGCAAAGATATCCCGATTCTCATAGAGGAAGTCGGCGAGCTCGCCTTCCTATTTGCTGCTTAGGTGGCTGCCCACAACAACGTACTTGCTGCAGCTGGGATCTTCAGGGTTGAGCGGGATCTTCTTGGTATCCTTGTACGGCTGGAATGAGGCCTCACCGGCCGACTCCTTAGCTGAAGCCGGCACGACCGGCTGCTCATCGGCCAAGGCGACTATCCGGTCGAGCTGGCGCCGCTCCTCGGCTATGACTAGCGACTCGGCCAGCTTAGCACCGGCACGAGCGCAATCCAGGGATTTCTTGTAGTCATCGGCTACCGTGATGAGGCCCTTAGGACCTGGCATCCTCATCTTCAGGTAGGCATAGTGAGGGACCACCATGAACTTGGCGAGCGCGGGCCGACCCAGCAACGCGTGGTATGGGCTCGACAGGTCCACCACCTCGAACTAGATGGGCTCGCACCAGAAATGGTCGCTGGTGCCGAATAGAACACCGAGTTGGATCTGGCCAATCGAAGAATAGGAGAGACCCGACACGATGCCATGGAAAACCGTCCGGGTTGGCTCCAGCTGCTTGGCCTCGATGCCAAGCTTGGTCATGGTGTCGCGGTAGAGGATGTTGATGTTGCTGCAGCCGTCAATGAGGATTCGCGAGAACTTGCAGGTGTGCTTGGCAGCGACTATGGTGGGATCGAGGATGAGGGCGTATCCACCAGGCATAGGCATGATGGCCGGGTGGTCCTCCCGGGTCCAGGTGACCGGGCGCTCCGACCAGTGCATGTACTCAGGCACGGCCATGATGACAGTGTTCACCTCTTGCGGGAGCAGGCGCTCGCTATGTTGTCTTCACAGAAGCTGGTGAAGATGGCATAGCAATTGTTCGTGTTGCGGAAGACTTCATCGTGCCTGGCGCTGGCTCTCGGGGGTGAGGGCGGCGGCGGAGGCAGAGCAGGCTGCCCCGCACGCGGAGCCGGGGCGAGAGGCGGCGGGATGTCGCCCCTAATGATACGTGCAGGAGCGTGTGCGTAGACGGCCTTGCGCCGCTGTGGTGCTTGCAGGGAGCGTCGAGCATCTCCTCGAAGCTCATGGCGGGTTTCCATGCGGTCTTGCCTGTCCACTGGCGCTTGTCGGCCGTCTCGGCTGCAGGCGCCTGGTTGGCGGCCGTGATGAGGCGGTTGTCGTAGCGGGGAGCCTGCTGCTCGGCCTTGCGCTTGTTGTTCTGTTGGTTGTTCTGCTGGCGACTGTTCTCGCTAGCCGGCGTGGAGGGGGGCGCCGGCAACTCCTTGCCGGCGTCGTCCAACACGACTTGGATCTTCATGGCAGAGTCGTCCATGGCGTACTTGTCCACCGTGACCATGAGTGTGGCCATGGTGGTCGGCTCAGAGCGCAAGAGCTTGTGCTTGAGGAGGGTGCCATTCCGACAGTCGCTCACAAAGTACTGAATAGCTTGAACCTCATGGACCCCCTCGCAGCTGTTTCAGAGCTCAATCCATAGGTACTCACGGGCGGTTCCGTTTGTCCCCTGCACGCACATGGCAAGCTGGCTGGGACGGTTGGGTCGCTTGTAGGTGTCGGTGAAGTTGCACACCAAAGCTTGCTCGAAGTCGAGCCATGAGTTTACGCTACTGGCCGGCAGGCTGTTCAGCCATGTCTGGTCTGAGCCCTGGAGCATGAGCGGGGCGTAGCGCACGGCCAGACGCCGATTGCCGCTCGCGATGCCGATGGCGGTGGTGTAGTCTATTAGCCAGTCCTCCAGCTTGACGGCCCCGTTGTACTTGGGAGTATCTCGGGGGATCATGAACCCCTTGGTAAGGGCTCGCCACGGATGCACGGGCCGAAGCAAGGTGGACCAACCGCGTTATCCTCCTCCAGCTCGAGGGAGAGGGCAAGCTGCTCGATGCGGTGGCAAGCATCATTGTTGTCGATGTTGCTCGGGCCCAGCCGGCTTGCGACCGGGCCACGGGGAGCCGGGTCGGCTGAAGTTGGACGACCATGCCGGGCGGATGGCGTGGAGGGTCTTGCCGGCACCGGTCTTCTAGAGCCGGCTCGTTGCCCAGGTCATCGCCAGCCGTCAGGGTGCAGTTGTGCCGGGTTTGGGTCCTGCCAGAATGAGCTTCACTGGGGCGCGAGGAAGACACCGTGTTCCGCTGCTCAGGGTCCTTGGGGCGGTGCAATTCAAACGCCGCGGGAGCGTCGAGGCGGACCTGTTGCGCGTTCGCCATGGTGAGAAGCTCGCACATGTGTTGCAGGCGTTCCTGCAATTCCTCGCCCTGCAGGTGCTCCAAGTCTTGTGTGGCCGCCTCCGCGGCGCGCATGTTCTTGACGGGGGTGTCGTATACGGGCGGGATCGTGCCTAGCGCGCGGCCGATGGTGCCGCCATGGATCTTCACCTCGGTGATACATCTTGAACGCATCTATAATTTATGAAGTATTCATGCCATGTTTACAACAATTTTATATGGTTTTGGTATGATTTTATTAGAACTAACCCGGACTAACGCTGTTTTTAGTAGAACTACCGTGGTGTCGTTTTTTGTGCAGAAATAAAAGTTCTCGGAATCGGCTGAAAACTTACGATGATTTTTTATGGACCAAACAAGACCCCCGAAGCACCGGAGCTGGGCCAGGAAGTGATCGAGGAGGCCACAAGGCTAGGGGGCGCACCCACCCCCCTAGGGTGCGCCCCCGGGCTTGTGGGCCCCTTGGGAACCCCCTTGACGTGAGATTGATGCCAAATATTCCTATAAATACCAAAAAAACCCGAAAAGAACCCTAAATGAGAAGTTTCGCCGCCGCAAGCCTCTGTATCCATGAAAAATCAATCGGGACCCTGTTCTGGCACCCTGCCGGAGGGGTAAATCTTCATCGAAGGCCATCTTCATTATCCCGACGGTCTCCATGATGAGGAGGGAGTAGTTCACCCTCGGGGCTGAGGGTATGTACCCGTAGCTATGTGTTTGATATCTCTCTCTCTCTCTCTCTCTCTCTCTCGTGTTCTTGGTTTGGCATGATCTTGATGTACCGCAAGCTTTGTTACTATAGTTGGATCGTATGGTGTTTCTCCCCCTCGACCTTCTTGTGATGGATTGAGTCTTGCTCTTTGAGGTTTCATTATGTTGGATTGAGTATTGGATTTGAGAACACTTGATGTATGTCTTGCGATGGGATATATGTGGTTGACAATGGGATGTTCTATTGATTCACTTGATGTATGTTTTGGCACTCAACTCACAGATTCCTGAGGTGACATTAGGGTAATCTATGCATAGGGGTTGATGCATGTTTTCGTCCTGCGTTCTCCGATAGAAACTTTGTTGTGATTCTTTGTTGCACATTGAGGGATTGCCATATGATTTAATTATGTTATCATTGTTGAGAGAATTTGCACTAGTGAAAGTATGAACCCTAGGCCTTGTTTTCAAGCATTGTAATACCGTTTTTGCCCACTTTTGTTACTAGTTACCTTGCTGTTTTTATTTATTCAGATTATAAAAATATTTTTCTACCATCCAATTACACTTGAATTACCATCTCTTCGCCGAACTAGTGCACTTATACAATTTACCATTGTATTGGGTGTGTTGGGGACACAAGAGACTCTTTATTATTCGGTTGCAAGGTTGTTTGAGAGAGACCATCTTCGTCCTACGCCTCCCATGAATTGATAAACCTTAGGTCATCCACTTGAGGGAAATTTTCTACTGTCCTACAAAACTCTGCGCTTGGACGCCCAACACGGGTATACAAGAAGAAGGTTGCGTAGTAGACATATCTCGGCAACCCGGGATGGGCTCAGCCGCGACGGGGGTGAAGCCGTACGCAGCATCGCGCTCCCACTGGATGGCCTGCAGTCGGCGCTGCGTAGCAGCGAGCGCCGTGGCCTCATCCAGCAGGTGCTTGCACTCCTCATCGAGCTGAGCCCTGGCCTAGGTGGCGTTGACGTCGATGGTGATGGGGACGCGGAGGTTCTGCAGTGTTGCGCACAGCGGGCCAGCCCCGCTGGCGCAAGCAGCCGCGGCCTGGGCCACAACGGCCTTCTTCGCCGCTTAACGAAGTGGAGGCGGAGCAGGTGACGAGCACCTCCACGCGGGTGAAGAGGTCTGCCACATCGTCGGAGATGTCGCAGCCGAGGGGGATGGGCGAGTCGGTGACGTCGAGCACCTCGTTGGGGTACTCATCGCGGACGAGCGCGGCGGGGGCGCATTGCATACCGAGGGGGACGACGGACAAGCCAGCGAAGCCGGCCAGCGCCGTGCCGGGCGCAGTGACCAGACCATGCATGATGAGCTCACCAGAGTCGATGAAGGGCCCCGTCTAGAACATGTCTCCGTTCGGCACCTCGAGCTGCCCCTCGGTGGGCGCTAACTGTCGTGGTGATCTCATAGCAAATGCCATGGGATGGCTAAAGAGAGGATTAGGCAAGGGGCCACCGGTGGGCTCCAGAGGCGAGGTTGGTACGAGCGAGTGCGAGATGCAAGACATACCCAGGTTTGGGGCTCTCCAGAGAGATAATACCCCTAGTCCTGCCGAGTGTGTGGTTTATATGTGGTTGATACAAGCTTGCTCCTAGAGCTGTTTTGGGGAGGAAATTAGATAGGCCAATGCATAGGTTGTTCCCTCTCCGTGGGTGTGTGTGTTCTAGTGAAGGAAATATGCCCTAGAGGCAATAATAAAGTTATTATTTATTTCCTTATTTCATGATAAATTTTATTATTCATGCTAGAATTGTATTAACCGGAAACATAATACATGTGTGAATATATAGACAAACATCGTGTCACTAGTATGCCTCTATTTGATTAGCTCGTTAATCAAAGATGGTTAAGTTTCCTAACCATAGACATGACTTGTCATTTGATTAACACGATCACATCATTAGGAGAATGATGTGATTGACTTGACCCATTCCGTTAGCTTAGCAATTGATTGTTTAGTATGTTGCTATTGCTTTCTTCATGACTTATACATGTTCCTATAACTATGAGATTATGCAACTCCCGTTTACCGGAGGAACACTTTGTGTGCTACCAAACGTCACAATGTAACTGGGTGATTATAAAGGTGCTCTACAGGTGTCTCCGAAGGTACTTGTTGGGTTGGCGTATTTCGAGATTAGGATTTGTCACTCCGATTGTCGGAGAGGTATCTCTGGGCCCACTCGATAATGCACATCACTATAAGCCTTGCAAGCATTGTAACTAATGAGTTAGTTACAGGATGATGTATTACTGAACGAGTAAATATACTTGCCGGTAACAAGATTTAACTAGGTATTGAGATACCGACGATCGAATCTCGGGCAAGTAACATACCGATGACAAAGGGAACAACGTATGTTGTTATGCGGTTTGACCGATAAAGATCTTCGTAAAATATGTGGGAGCCAATATGAGCATCCAGGTTCCGCTATTGGTTATTGACCGGAGACGTGTCTCGGTCATGTCTACATAGTTCTCGAACCCGTAGGGTACGCACGCTTAAAGTTCGATGACGTTATATTATGAGTTTATGTGTTTTGATGTACCGAAGGTAGTTCGGAGTCCCGGATGAGATCGGGGACTTGATGAGGAGTCTCGAAATGGTCGAGACGTAAAGATCAATATATTGGATGACTATATTCGGACACCAGAAAGGTTTCGAGTGATTCGGGTATTTATCAGAGTGCCGGGGGGTTATCGGAAACCTCGGGGGGACTATTGGGCCTACATGGGCCATAGGGAAGAGGGAAGGCAGCCCACAAGGGGCAGCTGCGCCCCCTCCCTATAGGGGGTCCGAATTGGACTAGGAGGCGCCCTTTCCTTCTCCTTTCCCTCTCCTTCCTTCCCCCTTCCTTTTCCTAGTTGGACTAGGAAAGAGGGGAGTCCTACTCCTACTAGGAGGAGGACTCCTCCCCTACTTGGTGCGCCCCAAGGCTGGCCGGCCTCCCCCTTGCTCCTTTATATACGGGGGCAGGGGGCACCTCTAGACACAACAATTGATCCCTTGGATCTTTTAGCCGTGTGCGGTGCCCCCCTCCACCATAGTCCACCTCGATAATATCGTAGCGGTGCTTAGGTGAAGCCCTGCATCGGTAGAACATCATCACCGTCACCGCGCCGTCGTGCTGACGGAACTCTCCCTCAAAACTCGGCTCGATCGGAGTTCGAGGGACGTCATCGAGCTGAACGTGTGCTGAACTCGGAGGTGCCGTGCGTTCTGTACTTGATCGGTCGGATCATGAAGACGTACGACTACATCAACCGCGTTGTGCTAATGCTTCCGCTTTCGGTCTACGAGGGTACGTGGACAACACTCTCCCCTCTCGTTGCTATCCATCACCATGATCTTGCGTGTGCGTAGGATTTTTTTTGAAATTACTACGTTCCCCAACAGTGGCATCCGAGCCTGGTTTTATGCCTTGATGTTATATGCACGAGTAGAACACAAGTGAGTTGTGGGCGATACAAGTCATACTGCTTACCAACATGTCACAATTTGGTTCGGTGTTATTGTTGGATGAAGCGGCCCGGACCGACATTACGCGTACGCTTCCGCGAGACTGGTTCTACCGACGTGCTTTGCACACAGGTGGCTGGCGGGTGTCAGTTTCTACAACTTTAGTTGAACCGAGTGTGGCTACGCCTGGTCCTTGAGAAGGTTGAAACAGCATTAACTTGATGAACTATCATTGTGGTTTTGATGTATAGGTAAGAACGGTTCTTGCTAAGCCCGTAGCAGCCACGTAAAACTTGCAACAACAAAGTAGAGGACGTCTAACTTGTTTTTGCAGGGCATGTTGTGATGTGATATGGTCAAGGCATGATGCTATATTTTATTGTATGAGATGATCATGTTTTGTAACCGAGTTATCGGCAACTGGCAGGAGCCATATGGTTGTCGCTTTATTGTATGCAATGCAATCGCCCTGTAATTGCTTTACTTTATCACTAAGCGGTAGCGATAGTCATAGAAGCAATAGGTGGCGAGACGGCAACGATGCTACGATGGAGATCAAGGTGTCGCGCCGGTGACAATGGTGATCATGACGGTGCTTCGGAGATGGAGATCACAAGCACAAGATGATGATGGCCATATCATATCACTTATATTGATTACATGTGATGTTTATCTTTTATGCATCTTATCTTGCTTTGATTGACGGTAGCATTATAAGATGATCTCGCACTAAATTTCAAGATAAAAGTGTTCTCCCTGAGTATGCACCGTTGCCAAAGTTCGTCATGCCTAGACACCGCGTGACGATCGGGTGTGATAAGCTCTACGTCCATCGACAACGGGTGCAAGCCAGTTTTGCACACGCAGAATACTCAGGTTAAACTTGAGACATTGAGACCGAAAGGTCGAGCGTGAATCATATAGTAGATATGATCAACATAGTGATGTTCACCATTGAAAACTACTCCATTTCACATGATGATCGGTTATGGTTTAGTTGATTTGGATCACGTGATCACTTAGATGATTAGAGAGATGTCTATCTAAGTGGGAGTTCTTAAGTAATATGATTAATTGAACTTAAATTTATCATGAACTTAGTCCTGGTAGTATTTTGCAAATGATGTTGTAGATCAGTAGCTCGCGTTGTTGCTTTCATATGTTTATTTTGATATGTTCCTAGAGAAAACTGTGTTGAAAGATGTTAGTAGAAATAATGCGGATTGGATCCGTGATCTGAGGATTGTCCTCATTGTTGCACAGAAGAATTGTGTCCTTGATGCACCGCTAGGTGACGGACCTATTGCAGGAGCAGATGCAGACGTTATGAACATTTGGCTAGCTCAATATGATGACTACTTGATAGTTTAGTGCACCATGCTTAACGACTTAGAATCGGGACTTCAGAGCTATTTTGTACATCATGGTCCATATGAGATGTTCCAGGAGTTGAAGTTAATATTTCAAGCAAATACCCGAGTTGAGAGATATGAAGTCTCCAACAAGTTCTATAGCTAAAAGATGGAGTAGAATTGCTCAACTAGTGAGCATGTGCTCAGATTGTCTTTGTACTACAATCGCTTGAATCAAGTGGGAGTTAATCTTCCAGATAAGATAGTGATTGACAGAGTTCTCTAGTCACCATCACCAAGTTAGTAGAACTTCGTGATAAACTATAGTATGCAAAGGATGACGAAAACGATTCCCGAGCTCTTCGCGATGTCGAAATCAACGAAGGTAGAAATCAAGAAAGAACATCATGTGTTGATGATTGACAAGACCACTAGTTTCAAGAAAAGGGCAAAGGGAAAGAAAGGAAACTTCAAGTAGAATGACAAGCAAGTTGTCACTCCCGCGAAGAAGCCCAAAGCTGGACCAAAGCCTGAAACTGAGTGCTTATACTGCAAAGGAAATGGTCACTAGAAACAGAAATGCCCTGATTATTTGGTGGATAAGAAGGATGGCAAAGTGAACAAGGGTATATTTGATATACATGTTATTGATGTATGCCTTACTAATGTTTATAGTAGCCCCTGAGTATTTGATACTTGTTCGGTTGCTAAGATTAGTAACTCGAAACAGGAGTTACATAATAAACAGAGACTAGTTGAGGGGAAGTGACGATGAGTGTTGGAAGTAGTTCCAAGATTGATATGATCATCATCACACACTCCCTATACTTTCGGGATTAGTGTTAAACCTAAATAAATGTTATTTGGCATTTGTGTTGAGCATGAATATGATTTGATCATGTTTATTGCAACACAGTTATTCATTTAAAGTCAGAGAATAATTGTTGTTCTGTTTACACGAATAAAACCTTCAATGGTCATACACCCAATGAAAATAGTTTGTTGGATCTCGATCGTAGTGATACACATATTCATAATATTGATGCCAAAAGATGCAAAGTTAATAATTATAATGCAACTTATTTGTGGCACTGCCGTTTGGGTCATATCGGTGTAAAGCGCATGAAGAAACTTCATAAAGATGGATTTTTGGAATCACTTGGTTATGAATCATTTGATGCTTGCGAACCATGCCTTTTGGGCAAGATGCCTAGAACTCCGTTTTCCAGAACAATGGAAGGAGCTACTGACTTGTTGGAAATAATACATACTGTTGTATGCAAACCAATGGGTATTTAGGCTTGTGGCGGGTATCGTTATTTTCTGACCTTCACAAATGATTTGAGCAGATATGGGTATATCTACTTAATGAAACATAAGTCTGAAATAGTTGAAAGGTTCAAAGAATTTCAGAGTGAAGTGGAAAATCATCGTAACAAGAAAATTTTCTGCGATCTGATCGTGGAGGTGAATATTTGAGTTACGAGTTTGGCCTTCATATAAAACAATGTGGAATAGTTTCATAGCTCACGCCACCTGGAACACCACAGCGTTATGGTGTGTCCGAACGTCGTAACCGCACTTTATTGGATATGGTGCAATCTATGATCTTACCGATTTACCACTATCATTTTGGGGTTATGCATTAGAGACAGTTGCATTCACTTTAAATAGGGCACCATCAAAATCCGTTGAGACGACGCCTTATGAACTGTGGTTTGGCAAGAAACCAAAGATGTTGTTTCTTAAAGTTTGGGGTTGCGATGCTTATGTGAAAAAGTTTCAACCTAATAAACTCGAACCCAAATCGGAGAAGTGCATTTTCATAGAATACCCAAAGGAAACTATTGGGTACACCTTCTATCATAGATCCGAAGGCAATATATTCGTTGCTAAGATGGATCCTTTCTAGAGAAGGAGTTTCTCTCGAAAGAAGTGAGTGGGAGGAAAGTAGAGCTTGATGAGGTAACTGTACCTGCTCCCTTATTGGAAAGTAGTTCATCACAGATATCAGTTCTAGTGATTACTACACCAATTAGTGAGGAAGCTAATGATGATGATCATGAAACTTCAGATTAAGTTACTACAGAACCTCGTAGGTCTTCCAAAGTATAGTTCGCACCAGAGTGGTATGGTAATCCTGTTATGGAAGTCATGTTACTAGACCATGATGAACCTACAAACTATGAGGAAGCGATAATGAGCCCAGATTCCGCGAAATGGCTGGAGGCCATGAAATCTGAGATAGGGTCCGTGTATGAGAACAAAGTGTGGACTTTGGTGGACTTGCCCGATGATCAGCAAGCCATTAAGAATAAATGGATCTTCAAGAGGAAGACAGACACTGATAGTAGTGTTATTATCTACAAAGCTCGACTTGTCGAAAAAGGTTTTTGACAAAGTTCAAGGTGTTGAATACGATGAGATTTTCTCACTCGTGTTGATGCTTAAGTCTGACCGAATCCTGTTAGCAATTGTCACATTTTATGAAATCTAGCAAATGGATGTAAAAACTGCATTCCTTAATGGATATATTAAAGAAGAATTGTATATGATGCAACCAGAAGGTTTTGTCAATCCTAAAGGTGCTAACAAAATGTGCAAGCTCCAGCGATCCATCTATCGTTGATCAAAGCATATAGTTTTATACGGATTTGCAGTGAAGCCGGTATTACAATAAAGTGAGTGGGAGCGCTACAGCCTTTCTGATAAGTATATGTGAGTGACATATTGTTGATCAGAAATGATGTAGAATTTTTCTGGAAAGAATAAAGAAGTGTTTGAAAGGAGTTCTTTAAAAGAAAGACCTTAGTAAAGCTACTTACATATTGAGCATCAAGATCTATTGAGATAGATCAAGATGCTTGATAAGATTTTCAATGAGTACATACCTTGACAAGATTTTGAAGTAGTTCAAAATGGAACAGTCAAAGAAAGAGTCCTTGCCTGTGTTGCAAAGGTATGAAATTGAGTAAGACTCAAACCGACCACGACAGAAAATAGAAAGAGAATGAAAGTCATTCCCTATGCCTTAGTCATAGGTTCTATAAAAGTATGCAATGCTATGGACCATACCTATTGTATACTATGCCCTGGTTTGGCAAGGGAGTACAATTGTGATCTAGGAGTAGATCACTGGACATTGGTCAAAATTATCCTTAGTGGAATAAGGATATGTTTCTCGATTATGGAGGTGACAAGAGGTTCATCGTAAAGGGTTACGTCGATGCAAGATTTGACACTGATCCAGATGACTCTAAGTCTCAATCTGGATACATATTGAAAGTGAGAGCAATTAGCTAGAGTAGCTCTGTACAGAGCATTGTAGACATAGAATATTTTTGCAGAATACATACGACTCTGAATGTGACAGACCCGTTGACTAAACTTCTCTCATGAGCAAAACATGATCACACCTTAGTACTCTTTGGGTGTTAATCACATAACAATGTGAACTAGATTATTGACTCTAGTAAACCCTTTGGGCGTTGGTCACATGACGATGTGAACTATGAGTGTTAATCATATATAGATATGAATATTGGTGTTAAATCACATGGCGATGTGAACTAGATTATTGACTAGTGCAAGTGGGAGACTGAAGGAAATATGCCCTAGAGGAAATAATGAAGTTATTATTTATTTCCTTATTTCATGATAAATGTTTATTATTCATGCTAGAATTGTATTAACCGGAAACATAATACATGTGTGAATACATAGACAAACATAGTGTCACTAGTATGCCTCTATTTGACTAGCTCGTTAATCAAAGATGGTTAAGTTTCCTAACCATAGACATGAGTTGTCATTTGATTAACGCGATCACATCATTAGGAGAATAATGTGATTGACATGACCCATTCCGTTAGCTTAGCACTTGATCGTTTAGTATGTTGCTATTGCTTTCTTCATGACTTATACATGTTCCTATAACTATGAGATTATGCAACTCCCGTTTACCGGAGGAACACTTTGTGTCTACCAAACGTCACAACGTAACCAGGTGATTATAAAGGTGCTCTACAGGTGTCTCCAAAGGTACTTGTTGGGTTGGCGTATTTCGAGATTAGGATTTGTCACTCCGATTGTCGGAGAGGTATCTCTGGGCCCACTCGGTAATGCACATCACTATAAGCCTTGCAAGCATTGTAACTAATGAGTTAGTTATAGGATGATGTATTACGGAACGAGTAAAGATACTTGCCGGTAACGAGATTGAACTAGGTATTGAGATACCGACGATCGAATCTCGGGCAAGTAACATACCGATGACAAAGGGAACAACGTATGTTGTTATGCGGTTTGACCGATAAAGATCTTCATAGAATATGTGGGAGCCAATATGAGCATCCAGGTTCCGCTATTGGTTATTGACCGGAGACGTGTCTCGGTCATGTCTACATAGTTCTCGAACCCGTAGGGTCCGCACTCTTAAAGTTCAATGACGGTTATATTATGAGTTTATGTGTTTTGATGTACCTAACGTAGTTCGGAGTCCCGGATGAGATCGGGGACATGACGAGGAGTCTCAAAATGGTCGATACGTAAAGATCAATATATTGGACGACTATATTCGGACATCAGAAAGGTTCCGAGTGATTCGGGTATTTATCAGAGTGCCGGGGGGTTATCGGAAACCTCGGGGGACTATTGGGCCTACATGGGCCATAGGGAAGAGGGAAGGCAGCCCACAAGGGGCAGCTGCGCCCCCCCCCCCAATAGGGGGTCCGAATTGGACTAGGGAGGGGGGGGCCCCCCTTTCCTTCTCCTTTCCCTCTCCTTCCTTCCCCCTTCCTTTTCCTAGTTGGACTAGGAAAGAGGGACTCCTACTAGGAGGAGGACTCGTGCCCCAAGGTTGGCCGACCTCCCCCTTGCTCCTTTATATACGGGGGCAGGGGGGCACCTCTAGACACAACAATTGATCCCTTGGATCTTTTAGCCGTGTGCGGTGGCCCCCTCCACCATAGTCCACCTCGATAATATCGTAGCGGTACTTAGGCGAAGCCCTGCATTTGTAGAACATCATCATCGTCACCACGCCGTCGTGCTGACGGAACTCTCCCTCAAAACTCTGCTGGATCGGAGTTCGAGGGACATCATCGAGCTGAACGTGTGCTGAACTCGGAGGTGCCGTGCGTTCGGTACATCAACTGCTTCCGGTCTATGAGGGTACATGGACAACACTCTCCCCTCTTGTTGCTATGCATCACCATGATCTTGCGTGTGCGTAGGATTTTTTTGAAATTACTATGTTCCCCAACATCTATTTCTACTGATGGTCCCCCTTTTGCATGGAGGGGCACCGGGGGGTCTTATAGGCTGGCTGATGCGGAGCATCCTTCGGTCATCCCCATGGACCTTCCATCGCCTCACCAAGCACCAAGAGGACCCATGACTAGAGCACGAGCTAGAGCTCTTGAGACCCAGGTGACTTCTCTCCTTAGTGATATCTCTTATAATCCTCTCGAGACATGGCTACTACCTCAATCTGGAATGTTGTGCATGATTAGGTACCAAGAGGACCCTCCCGAGGATGCACGTGAAGATGGTCAAGACCCCAAGTCCATGGAAGAAGAGAACCAATGGAAGAAGGCAAGAACAGCCTCCAGGCACCGAACATCCGGCTAGGACCCCGGACATCCGGCCCCTGGGGATCTAAATGGCCAGCCCTCTGTAGAAGAAACTACAGTGACCAGACATCTGGCGTCCATCCCGGACATCCGACCCCCACCGGAAATCCGGCCAAAATGCTGGACATCCGGCACCGGCGTCCAGGGAGCACAAAAGCTTGCCCCATCAGCCCAGACATCCGACGATTGCCCCGGACATCCGGCGCCTCCTGAAGCAGCGAACATCCGGCCCCTCCGAGCGGACATCCGGCGTCGCCCATCTAGAGAGCAAAAAAGCCATCTGCGCCAACCCGGAGATCCAGCCCCTCAGCCCGGACATCCGGCCCCTTGCGAACCACCAGATATCCGGCCCGATGCCCGGACGTCAGGCCTTCCCAGCACCTGCGCGCACGTGTTGGGCTGAGCCCATGTACCCCTTCGCCCCTAGACTATATATACTCCATCCCCACCTATGTTTTATTGTCAACATTGTGATAGATCATTTAGAGATAGAGCTCTGTTCATCCGTACCGGATCTACTCCACGTGAGGGATCGTGCCTCTTAGGAGAAGATCCATTCGGATTCAAGGCCTCCATCCGAAGAAGACAATCAAGACCTCCTCACGGAGAAGAACGGTCTTTGTATCCTTCCTTTGTTGATTTTGGATCATGTGTTACCTAATGCTTTCGGTGATCTAGCCCTTGTGTGATCGATTACTTGTCGGTTTAGTGATTCTCTCGTTTCTCCCCGTGTTTTCCCTTGTGTTTTCCCCGCGTTCTTCGTGTTCCCCCCGTAGGATCCACTCCAAACATGAAAGATCGGCCCCTTAGGGTTCCGCCCTACATCATCTTGGTATCATGAGCCACGTTGATCACGTTTTTGGAGCCCCGACCCCGTGTTTTCTAGCTTGATTTTGTTGATTCCGTCCTAAATCCGAAAACCCACCAAAAATAGCCCCAAATTTTTTTTGTGATTTGTTGGTGTGATGAAGTTTTGTTGGATTTGATCCACGGATCTACTTTGCATCGAGTTGATCTAGCTTTTCACCATCTCTCCCGCGATTTCCATCCACCAATTCGTCTGAATTTTGCCCCGGAGTTGCAATTTTCCCCGTGGAGTTCATTGTGTTCGTCCCCGATCCAGAGCCCGGACAACTGCCCCGATTCCACCGGACATCCGGCGCATCGGACATCCGGCAACTGGCCCAGACATCCGGCCCCTGACCGCAGCAACTCCACACTCCCGAGCCATTTCCGCATACTTTCGCCCAAGTTTGCCCCGGTGCCCACGCTTACTTCCGCATACCCCCACCGCTTTCCACAAACACCACCACCGCTCACCGCTACCTCCTATGTCGATTTTGACACGTTTTGGTCTTTGAGATTTTGGGTTGTGGTTCCCGTGTCCTATTGTGTTTCGGCTATATAGGTACGGTTCGACGTCACCATCACCACCGCTCATCTCCATCGACCACTGATCATCGCCAAGGACGGTAACCTCGATGACATCTTTGTCATACCTTGCAATTGCATTGATACCCCACATGTCCTTACTTTTGCGTAGCTTACCCATCGAGACTAGCCATTGAGTATTGCCGGCAACGTGACGTGTGCACATTAGTGATCATACTCCATAGCATACATACCATACCACTGTGGTGCATATCTTGGCATCAACTTGTGTGTCACAAAGTTGTCATCGCATACACAATTGCTATCTTGGTTCGTGAAGTTTTGCATGAGAGAAGAGCTCAAAAGTGAAAGAGCCACCAAAACTTTTAAGCAAAGAGGAAAGATAAGCAAAGAGCCTATAAGCAAGAACCATAGCATCATACTACATTAAGATTGTCATATAAGATCATCTTGGATCTTAGCACCGAAATACCATACATATAGCATACTTTGGATAGAGATTGTTGCATTTTTGCCTAGTAGGTTGTGCACAAGCTCCGTATCCGCCTATTGTGCAATCGTGCTAGTGTCTCTCTAGTATTGTGCAACAAGAGCATTTTTGTGGATTCCACATTTTGGCTCACTTTGGTTTGCACAATCCCATTTATATATTTGCATGTGTGTTTCCGTGTACCACTACTTGCTTGGTCTACTTGTTGCATTTGCAAATTTGTGAATCTTTTAAAATTATTGAATCTCACTTTCAATTGCATCAAATTTTGTGCCACCATCCTAACCAAGCTCCACCATAAGCTTTTACTTGTGTAGGTGTGAGAACCGACAAGAATTGGTACCAATAGTGATACTTCATTGTCCGCATTTGAGTGAACTTGATTCATCATCAACATCGGTCAAGGTACATTGGTATAAGTTCTTCTCCTTCTACCACTCATATTTTGCTTGGAATGATGGATAGGCTGAGTACTTCTACAAACCCACTCTTCATCGAGCAAGACGATGACTGGTCATCATACGTCACCAAGAGCCACCTCTTTGGTGCACAACGAGCGTTGCAACAAGAGCAACAAGCAATGAACGACCGCATCGACAACCTCGCCACCGACTTGCGACTCTCCGCGCAACGTACAAGAGACTACTTCGACAACAAGCTTGACGTGCACAAGCAAGAGAACGATGCAAGAATGGACGAGATCCGCGCCTTGTTGGTGAACCCGCCTCCTTCTACATCATCATACTCAAGACGGAGCCACTCAAGTCGACACTCCGACGACTCCTTCTCTGGCTCAAGTATGCCGTCATCAAACACTCTTCGACGAGCCGCGCGTCAAGACCATCATGCATCTCGCAACCCGCTACATGTCAAGCATTCACAAGAGCAAGCCGATGAGCAAATCCCTCGTCCTCAATCAAACCAAGTCTCTTTTGCTGAAGCTCAAGAACGACAACGACTACGGCGCCAAGAAGAAGAAGAAGAATGAGAGCGTCTACACCAAGAGCAACAAGACGCCGATGCTCAACGTCTTTAACAATAACAACGAGAAGCGCAAGCTCTTGAGGCGCAACATGCCCTTCAAGAATCAAGTCGAGCTATCGCCAACCGCAACCACGAATGGCGCAATCAAGAGGAAGCCCTTCAAGAAGAAATCCAAGAGAGGAACTACCAACCGCGTGTGCAACGTCAAGCTCCACAAGCTCCTTCACAAGCTCGTCAAGCTCCACCTCAACCTCAAGTTCAACAAGCGCAACATGAGGATGACTACCCTCCATGTCAAGGGCGTAATCATCACCATCGCCAACAACACAATGAAGAGCAACGCTATGGCAAGCTCAAATTTACAATGCCCAAGTTCAATGGAAGCAATGATCCCGAAGAGTACCTCTCATGGGCATTGAAGGTCGACAAAATCTTTCGTTTGCACAACTATGAGGAAGAGAAGAAGATCGCTATGGCATCACTAGAGTTCCAAGACTATGTGCTCATATGGTGGGAACAAGTCCTTGAGCGCCGAGAAACAAGAGGTGAACCTCCAATCACCACTTGGGCTCAAATGAAGGATGTCATGCGAGCACGTTTTGTGCCAACCTACTACAACCGTGATCTCTTCAAGAAGCTACAACTCCTCAAGCAAGGAACAAAGAGTGTTGAAGAATACTACAAGGAAATGGAGATTGCCATGATTCGAGCCAATGTCACGGAGGATGATGAGCAAACTATGGCACAATTCTTGAATGGACTCAATCATCCCATCAAGAAGATCGCCGACTTCCAACCCTACTCCAACCTCACTGAGCTCGTGCATCAAGCTACAAAGGCAGAACGTCAAGTGCAAGATGACTTCAAGTACGGAAAGTACTCATCCAAGACCTACGGCTTCTCCAACATCCAAGCTTCAACAACTATTCCAACATCTACATCAACCAAACCTTCTCCAAGCAACAACGACAAGTCAAGTTACAAGAAAACTTCGGCAAGTTCAAGTCGTCTCCCTCCTACTACAAGCAACTTCAAGCCGCATTCTTCTTCATCTACTCCGACTGATGAGACCGTCAAGACAAGCTCCTTCAAGTATTTCACTTGCCGCGGCCGAGGCCAAGTCCTATGAATGCACCAACAAGCGCACCATGATCCTCAACGACGATGGCACATATGACTCCATGAGTGATGGGGAGATGGAAGATCTTCAGCAAGTGGCCATGCACCGACGCGTGAATGAGGATGAAGATGATCAAGTCTTTTGTGATGAGGATTTGAGCCCCGCTCTTGTTGTCTCCAAGGTCTTGACTCTTCAACATCAACAAGAAGAAGACCAAAGATGCCACATCTTCCACACTAAGGCCGTCATCAATGGACGATCCGTCAAGGTCATCATCGATGGTGGTAGTTGCCACAACTTGGCAAGTGAAGAACTATGCTCCAAGCTTCAATTGGTAAAGAGGAAGCACCCGCACCCCTACAAGGTTCAATGGCTAAGTGACTCCGACACTATACGAGTTGAGCATACGGTCCAAGTCTCCTTCAAAATTGGTGCATATGAAGACACTTTGGAGTGTGATGTGGTCCCCATGAACGTTTGCCACCTCCTTCTTGGTAGGCCATGGCAATTCGGCCGTGGTGTCATCCACAACGGGCGCACCAATCACTATAGCTTCAATATGAAAGGGAAGGAATATGTGCTACGACCTATGTATCCTAGTCAAGTGATAGCCAACAAGCAAGCCACCCATCATGGAGAGAAGAGTGAGAAAATGATCCACCAAAAAGTGAGTGAGAGCCACAAGCCAAACTTGAGCGCCTCTTCGCCTAGAGAGAAAAACTTAGTCCTATTTGCCACAAAAAGTGAGATGAGAGAAGTGTGTGAGAACCCATCGAGTGTTTTGCACTTTGTCCTTGTGTGCAAGGATGGAGAACCAAAAACTAACACCTCTCACGAGCTACCTTAGTGTTTCAATCTCTTTTGCAGGAATTCCAAGATGTTTTCCCCGATGAGCTACCTCCGGGTCTACCCCCTCTTCGAGGCATTGGGCATCGAATTGACCTCATCCCCGGAGCACCACTTCCAAACAAAGCTCCATACCGTGTTAATCCCGAAAAAACTAAGGAGATCCAACGGCAAGTACAACAACTAATCGACAATGGTCATGTACGTGAAAGCCTAAGCCCTTTTGCCATTCCTATTATACTTGTGCCTAAGCCCGATGGAAGTTTCCGCTTGTGTTCAAATTGTAGACCTGTAAATGCTATTACCGTTCGCTATAGGCATCCCATTCCTCGCTTAGATGATATGCTTGATGAACTTAGTGGAGCCAACTTTTTCTCAAAAATTGATCTTAAAAGTGGCTATTATCAAATCCGCATACAAGAGGGTGATGAATGGAAAACTGCTTTCAAAACCAAATTTGGCTTATATGAGTGGTTAGTCATGCCTATGGATTTATCAGAGGCTCCCGGTACTTTCGTGCGTCTCATGCATTATGTGCTTCGCCCTTATATTGGAGTCTTTGTTGTGGTTTACTTCGATGATATTCTTGTGTTTAGCAAAACCATGAAAGATCATCTTAATCATGTTAGGGCTGTTTTGCAAACCCTTCGCAAGGAACTTCTTTATGACAATTTGAAAAAATGCACATTTGGTGTTGACAAAGTGGTTTTCTTGGGTTTTGTTGTATCTTCCAAGGGTGTCCATGTTGATGAATCTAAAATTGAAGCAATTAAAACTTGGCTCCAACCCACCAATTTGCAACAAGTGCGTAGTTTTCTTGGTCTGGCAAGTTTTTATCGTCGCTTTGTGAAAGACTTTAGCACTATTGCCGCTCCTTTGCATGCTTTGAGTAAGAAGAATGCTCCTTTTGTTTGGGGATCTTTGTAATCCACCGCTTTTGATGAGCTCAAGTCTTTGCTTACTCATGCTTCGATTCTTGCTTTGCCCAACTTTGACAAAACTTTTGAGGTTCATTGTGATGCAAGTGGTACCGGAATTGGCGGAGTTTTGATGCAAGAAAAACGAGCCATTGCATATTTTAGTGAAAAACTCTCTGATGCTCAACTTAACTATCCCATCTATGACAAAGAATTGTATGCTTTAGTGCGTGTGCTACATGTTTGGGAACATTATCTTAGACCTCATGAGTTTGTCATCCATACCGATCATGAAACGCTTAAGTACATAAAAGGTCAAACTAAGTTGAACAAGCGTCATGCCAAATGGAGTGAATTTATTGAATCTTTTCCCTATGTGATCAAGTACATTAAGGGTAAGGAAAATGTAGTTGCCGATGCACTTTCACGCATATGCACGCTTGTCACTAAACTTGAGTTGAATGTTATTGGCTTTGAGCACATAAAAGACTTGTATGCTAATGATCCATCTTTTGTGACTCCTTATGCTAAATGTTTGATGCATACATCTTGGGAACAATATTACATCAAGGATGGTTATCTTATGAGAGCTAACAAACTATGCATTCCCGAGTCTTCTCTTCGTTTGCTCCTTTTGCAAGAGGCTCATGGAGGGAGTAGTAAATTTTTCTCCTCGTCCTGCGAGCCACCACGCGCACGGGCGAGGGAGGAGCAAGCTTCACCTCATCCTGCGAGCCACCACGCCCGTGGGCGGGGGAGACGGCGTACTAAGCAAGCTTCTCCTCGTTCTGCGAGTTGACGGGACACATCAAAAGTACTCCAGTGTATAGAGCCTTGCCTCTAATGTAGGCCCCACATGGTTTGCCTCTTTTTTAATTTAACATAACGCATCAAGTCGCAATTTGTTTTATCACCCGTAGTAGACGATCCTCCTTCCACCAAGTGGACAACCAGTACACGTGCCAAATTACCACGTGGGCTGCCTTTTTCGTATAGAAATGAGCTCCACCGTGTACCCGCGCGGGTGTGGTTGGGAAAGAGACGGGAGTACGTGCACCGTGCATGCACCTCTTCTCTTCGTGCACGTCCCCCACCTACGTGGGTGTGTGTGAGAGAGATACAAACCGCGTTCATGAGTGTTTTTTGTTTTGTGGTGGGGGTGGGGGTGGGGTGGGGGTTGATTTCGTGAATTATTTATGGGAATATGTGTCGATGACATCTCAAACAAAATTTTGCATACAATGTGTGTGAAATGGAGGCCTATCCATATCATACGTAGAGGGTCGGGCAATCCACGAGAAGAGAGGGAGGGGTCATAGCTATCGATAGAGTCGAAGAGAGGATCAAGTGGGTGGGTGCGAGATCGATGAAGAGAGCCATCGAAATTGTGTGTGTGTGCAAGTCAAAGATATAGGGCGACTGGCCCACGGAACGCCGAGGGCACATGTCAAGTTTGTGTGTGGTGGGGAGACATGACTAGAGCGCTTGATGTATCGGTGTGTGTGGGGGGAGGGGTGGGGGAGGGTAGGCAGAGGCCTAACTATAGAGGTAGAACGACTCGTATATGTGTTGAGAAGGAGAGACCCAACTATGTCTTGAGGGAGATCGGTCGACATCCATACATAACTGAAGGATGGGAAATATGATGGGACAGAGAGAGAGAGGAGAGAGAGAGGGAGGGAGAGGGAGGGAGAGGGGTAGAGTGCTAGATGGGTGATGGAGTTGCTTCTCAGAGATGTTGGGAGAGGCCTACTAGACAAACTGAGGGTGGAACTGCAATGTTATCACTAAGAGTGGGGATGTGTTTCTGTGTGTGCCTATGCGTGATAGATCTGTCGGGATGCATCCATGGATGATGAAGGGGAACCATGTGTTTGGTAAGCAAAGCTAACTAGATCAGTAGATCAATTGTTGTTTGTCGGAGGAAGGGAGAGACACAACTAATGAGGTAGATCGATCGATGTGTGGGTAAAAACAAGTTATAAGGACCTAGCTGGCTATATGTATAGCGAGAGATCGGTCGGTGTACGTCCATTTGTTAGAGGCAAATAAGGCCCAGCGAGACAGATAGACAAAGAGAATGGAGCTAGGAGGTGGTGCGAGAGGCCCAACTACTAGCTAGATAGGGGAGGAGTGTGCGGTTGTGAGATCAATGAAAAGAGGGGCGAGAGTTTACACGTGTGTCTGACCATATGAGAGACATGAGGCAAGGACACATAAAGGAGGAGAGTGAAGCTGTGTGTGTATGCTGTAGGCAGGCATCACTGGAGAGGTTTATCGATCGGTGTGTGTCGGAAAGGAGTTGTGGAGACTCTGGGAGAACGACCTAAAGAAAAAAAATGAATGTGCCCGGTGGATAGAATGCCGAAGGAGGGGGAGGGCGAGGAGGGCGTGTGCATGCACGAGAGAAAGTTAGTGGTAGCTACAAAGGTTAGAGGATTGTGTGGGTGTAAGAGACTAGCAAAGATCATAATTTGATATGAAAGCGGATTCATATATTTGAATAGGATATCATAGTGTTTTAAACATTGCATGCATGAATATAGCGGTGATACACGTGTTGTGCACATGTTATACCATAATGTGATAATGCATGGCGTTTGCAACTCACAGCTAAATGCCGAACAATCTAAACCATACTATACATCAAACAATCTCACATTTTATTTGAATTTGTGATAATGTGCGGCGTTTGCAGCTTACAACTAAATATCGAGCAATCTAAACAATACTATATATCGAACATTCTCACATTTTATTTGAATTTGTGGTAATGTGTGATGTTTGCAACTCACATCTAAATACTTGTAGGCGAGGGGCGGGCACCATACATAATGTGATAAACACATTATACATATGAGACATGGTTTAGATTATGAAGATCTAGCTAGAGCTAGAAATGTAATGTGATTTGAAATCAAAATAAAGTGGATTCAAAATCTAGTTCGAGTTCATATAGTACACATAGTTCATATGTAACTCGAGACTAATCATGTGTGTGTGCTGTGAAGATAATACACAAACGATGGTTTAACTTGACAATAATGATGATTGTAGATCTTATTAAAACAGAGAAATGAATTCAAATGCTTTGACTTCACAACAATCATTCAGAGATCTTATTCAAATTTAGTTCATATTGAAGCGGTAGTATATACGTTTGGAATGCACTAAAACGTTCATTTGAGTAGTAGGTTGCATGCATTATACACATAGCGAAATATTTTAATTGAACATAACATGAATTCAAAGTTTTGAATGACATTTCTAGTGCGCATTGATTTGGTACAGTACACGTTAGGCTTGTCCGAAAATTTCAACCCGCGCCTTGTTAGCCCGAAATATTTAAGATATATCTTTTCTCGTTGTGCTCCGACAACTCCCTCCATCTCAACCCGCGCCTTGCTATTCCAAAATTACAACGCACGCGAAAACTCCCACCTCCTGTGAAATCCTGACAAACGAAATGCCTGTGGTACCCCTGAACCGAAAGAACCGCCTCAAATCAGTGGGGGGTACTTTCGTAACTTACCCCACATTTTGGACAAGCGCGTCTCTAAGCCATGGTTCCCACTGCGATCCTATCCGCCCACCCATTCGTACACCGAGGCCGTGAAAACCCGCGACGAAACCCCACACCCTGCTCCGTCCGCCAGCCAGCCGGAGCCTCTTCCCCGACGACGTCGTCCACAGCAACACCTCGACGTCCCTCATCCACCGTACTGGATGAGGATCCGTCGTCGATCTCATCGTCCCACCGGTTCAGCCACCCCGTCCACCACCTCCAAGGAGCTGCCCCGATGTTCCCCTCGTCTTTCGTGCCACATCCATTCCTGCACCGTCGTCTTCACCTGCACCACCGGAAGAGCATCATCATCACCGTTTCCTCGGATGAAGCTGCGGCCTAATCGGCGCCACCAAAGAGGTTGTACACTAATCGCTGCATTTTCTTCTTGATTCGATCTCACGGTGCTGCCGGTGCTCGGTCCCGAGCCGACACGGCGCGGCTCCATCCACGGTGGCGTCGCCGGCCACTTCCTCCACGGCGTCGCTCCCTCGCGGCGACGCCCACATCGAGAGGAGCTGCTGCTGCTTTAGCTTTCGCCGCTGCTACTCTGCTCTTGCTCTCGGTCCCCGCCTGGTCTCGCTCTTGCTATTGCTCTTGCTTGCGCTTGCTGCTCTCGCTCTTGCTCTTGCTTGCGACGCTGCTCGATTGGCTACACTTCACCGATGAATCGAGTTTTGGGTCATCTATTTTCAAGGGTGGGCTCATTGGGTGAAGGAAGAACCAGCCGCAGCGAGGAGGGGGGGCTCACGGAGAGGTACCCCACTATCTATCTTAGGGTTCAGGATGGGGCGGTGGTCGCTTGGCGGTGGCGGGCAATGGCGTGGGGATCACGGAGAAAAAGCTCGGCATGGGGGCCTAGAGGGATGGCTGGGCGGCGGCGGACCGGCGGTGGGAGTGTTTTGGGCGGGCGGGCGGTGCACCGCCGATCGCTGGGCGGCGAGGGTCTGCTGTTTGGCCATGGTGGTGGTGGCGGCTCGGGGTGGAGGTTGAAGATGAACCGCAGCCCTTGATTTCAGATCCAACGGCTGCAAAATCGGTGACCAGAGGTCAAAAAGTCATCGACCGATGTGTAGCCTCACCTTGCTAGTGCGTTCGGCCGACAGAAAATTCAGTTTCAACAAAGAAAATTTAGTTTCGACAGATTAAGTTCGGCCGACAGCTTAAGTTCAGAGATGAGCGGCTGATGTATTTTACATCTAGCACTTTGTGGTTATGTATTTTATGTCATGTATTGAGATGCTATTAGAATTCCACTCAAGTTAACATTGTTCGTTGTCTCTCTTGTCTGCTTCAACCTCAAGGTCGTACAACTCACCGGAGCTGCTCCAACGATTTAAACCCTCCATCACAATGAGCGGTACTCGGCTCCATCTCCAGACGCCTAAGATCTTCTTTCCTCCTCCGACAAAGAAAGTCAGCCGGAGCATCCTCACCGCCAACCCAATCACACCGAGATCGACATGGCTTCACCAAAGAGGTTGTACACTTGTTGCATCTCTTTTTTACTCTACATGTTATATATATTGTCCACTGAGCACACGGATTTGTTCCTTTGGTGTCTCCTTGAAAGGAAAAACGTAGGAATTTTAATTTTCACTTGTCCTCCTTTTCAAATTCCTATTCATGAAGCACAAGACTAAGAGATAGTAGCATAATAGCATTATAACCGTACATTTTCTTGTGGTTTGACTTAATCTCACGATGCTTCTTTGCATGTTGTGATCTTCCAATTGTTGTGAATCAAACACCCAGATTGGCAGAAGTCCTATGTTTTTAAATTCTCTGTTTTGCACGTGCATTCCTATCCTATTCCTGTCTATTTCCTATCCCTGCATTGTTGGAATCCTCCAATTCAAACGAGCCCTTACAGAATTACTTCTCTTACAGATAGTTGTCAAAGAAAACCTTGCGTGGTTTGTCCCTCTTCTTCAAGGCCGTCGTCCACCCCAGCTCACCGCTCCAACGATGTAAGGGTCCAAAGACAACATGGATCCGGCCTCCAGACTGTCTTTCGCCGCCTCAGATCTTCTTCCCCGCCGCTGGCAGCCATGAAAACTGCATTACTATCATCAACCGAGCAGATGACCTCGAGGACTACACGGGTCCGCAAGAGATGTTGCACTCTTTCATGTATGCTTACATTATGCATCGCTTAATATTACATGCTACTTTATCGTCCTGTTCACCGATTAGACTCTGAGTCAGCTCCAAACTAATGGTCAAACTTGAGTTTTTAAATGGTTGTGGGGTACATATCAGGGCCGCTATCAATAGTATCTATCTTCTATCTGGTTAATCTCCGGTGTCTACTGTGAGTTTCATGTTGGGTGGGAAACAAACAGAAAGAAGCCATTATCTGTATTTTTAACTGAAGCCATTATCGCCTCGCTATTATTGGTTTTGGGTCTATCCACAAGTTGCTACCATCACTCTGGATTTCTGTATGCACTACTTACATAATCTCACTATGTTTTATTCCTATGCATGATGCTTATTGTAAACAATGGAACCGAACATGTAGAGCAAAAGAGACGAGCCTTGCGTGGCAATATAATTTCATGCGACGCCGCTCCATGGTAGGCGCAAAGGCAGCCCCCTCCATGCATTTTGGATTGTAATCGAGAGGAAGATATCTCGCTCGAGGGGATTCGAAGGAGAAGATAACTCCTATTTACCCCCGAGGTCTTCGCTCTAACTTGGCATGCTGATGTTGGTTATATCATGCATATGGTGTCTTGCATTGCTTACTTTATACATCAAATATCTCATGTGCTTAGTTTAGACATCCTTCGTGCGAATGCCATCTGTTTAGTTTATTCATCGTTTATGTGAATTATGCAACGCCATCTTGTTTAGCCAGGCATCATATATGTGAATTTTGCAACGCCATCCTGCTTAGCCAGTCATCTTATATGTAAATTATATTAGGCCATCCTTTTTTTTATTACATATTTTACATTTGTCAACAATGTTAGTACATTCAACTGCACTTCGTGTGCATCAGCCATTTGACACGGTGATGGAAAATTCTGGAGTGAAAACAAGTTCTTATGAGCAGACTATGCTATCTGACAAAGTGCATATCTCGCTGGTTACGGATAGCTCCTTAGAGGAGGATTCAGAGACAGATGACCATTCCTATTCCCCCCCCCCCCGAGGTGTATGCTCTAACTTGGTAGGGTTATGTTGCTCATATCGTGCGTATGGTGTCTCGCATTGCTATGTCATTTGATTAGTTTAGACATGCTTTGTGTGAATGCCACCTGTTCAGTGTCTAATTACCATATATGTGAATTATGCAATGCTATCTTGTTGCAAAGGCATTATATATGTGAATTATGCAATGCCATGCTGTTTAGCCAATCATCATGTATGTGAATTATATCATGCTATCATTTTTTTGTATTACGTGTTCCATTTGTCGATAACGTTTGTATATTCAACTACTATTCCTGTGCATCAGCCATTTGAAGCGGTGATGGAAGTATCCGAGGAAAACAAGGTATTCAGAGCAGATAATGCTACTCTTGAAGCAGACATCTTGTTGGTTCTAGAGAGCTCCTCGAGAGGAGGATTGAGACCGATGACCAGTCCTATTTCCCCCCTGAGGACTATGCTCAAACTTGGCAGGGTTATATTACCCATGTCATGCATGTTGTCTTGCATTGCTTAGTTTTTACATCATATATGGATTGCCATCTGCTTACTTGCTTACTATATAAATCATATATTTGAATTATATCATGCCATCATGTTTACATAGTACATACACATCATCTATCTGAATTATGGCATGGCAACCCATTTAATAAAGACATCATATAGTTATATCATCTCATCCTGTTTAGTGTTTACAGTCATCATATTTGGAATTATGGCATTCTATCCATGAATGTATGTGAATTATGGCATGCAACCTATTTAATAAACACATTATATAGTTATGTCATGTCATCCTGTTTACATAGTCTCATATTTTGAACTATGTCCTTGCATCTTTTTTAGTTAGCCATCATAATGTGAAATTGTGTCATGCTATCATGTTTAGTTAGCCATCATATATGTGAAATTGTGTCATGCTATCCTGTTTGGTTAGACAACATAAATATGAATTATTTCATGCCCTCTTTTATTCCCCAGTATCCATTGCACCTGTCTATCATACAATGTCTATACTTTCAATTACTTTCCTCGTTTATCACCATTTGAATTGGAGAGCGTGATGGCAGATTCTAAGGGAGTAACAACACGGTCTTCGTAAAAGATAGTGCTACCATTGATGCAGATAGAACCACGGTTGTACTTGCCCAAGGACCAGATCCACCACACATAACCCACACTCTCGCAAATTGTACCCCTACCGGTTGGACAGAGAACCAGCTACACCCCTTCTAACCCCAACCCCAGCAGATAGTAACCCAGCCCATTGACACAAAGACCGTCTCCACCATAGAGCACCCAAACACGAAAGCAGTTAGTAAAGGAACTGCGAGTGCCCAAAGCATGAGGACCACCACTCGAATCCCAACTCAACGCTTAAAGGAGAAGAAGATTTGTTCTCGTGTCAGGTTACTCAGAGCTATGGTTCATACTCCTTTGCTCTTGCATTATCAGTATTTACTCATACCAACTATTTTCAAATTTGAAGGATGGAATTGAAACTCCAATGGCGCAACAGGTATGTTTTAAACCTGTTTCTTTAACTGGTTTGCTGTTGTAACCTGCTCTATGTTGATTTCAGTTTCAATTGAATAAACAGTTATGTTCTCATGTCATGCACATTGCAAGTGTTGTTATTGCTCTATAGTTACCCACACTTATATTCTGTCTATTCTGCTTTGTCTTGAACAAATATTATTTGAATTGTGTCTCTATCTTGATTTGGCAACAAAAACTAGAATGATATAGACCATAAAGTGACCATGGTACATAGATATGTGTTTGTTTCATGTTGTTATCCTGTCCACTTTACTACTAAACTCATTTACCAAAATGAGTTTCATATACAACATGGTAAACATGTGATGTGTACATTTGTTTCTCTTTTAGAATGCGGACAAAATATTGGAGAACGAAGACGCGTTATCCAATGGTAAAGGAAGTAATGCAGATAAGGTTCAAGATAGTGAGACATCCCTGTTGGTCTCCAAGAAAGCTGATAAAAACTATCTTGACGACAGTGAGGGAACCCAAAAGTCCTGTCTTGATGTAGTGTTCGAATTACTGGCCACTACTGCTGGCACAAGCTCTTCGAACTCGCTGCCTGAATCAGTTCGTCTTCTTGAGTCTCAACTTCAAGTTGAAAGACATCGATCGATGTCTTCTGACAGAAGTCAAGGAGTGAGGAAGTCCTGCAGAATTCAGATGCATATTTTCGGTGCAACAAGAAGTTACTGGAGGATTTAAGCGCCAAACAAGATAAAGTTAATAAGCTTGCTAAGCATCTTGCCAGCATTATGGGTACCTGTGATATTGTTTCTTGAGATCTTCAAGTGGTTTCAGTTCGGATTTGTTTTGTTTGCGGCGTGTATTTGCGCTGGTCGCCAACTTTGACAACCAAAGGTATATGATATGTCGCTTTGTTCCCTATATTTGCACCGGTGGCGAACTTTGATGCCCAGTGGATGTAATATGTGTTGGGGAACGTAGTAATTTCAAAAAAATTCCTACGCACACGCAAGATCATGGTGATGCATAGCAACGAGGGGAGTGTTGTCTCACGCACCTCGTGAGACCGAAGCGAAGCGATCACAACGTAGAGGAAGTAGTCGACGTTCTCCTCGCGATCCAGCCGATCCCAGCGCCGTTACTCCGGCGCCCGAAGTTCTTGACACGACAGCTCGGTGACGCTCCTCGGGCTCCGATCCAGCAAAGCTCCGGGAGAGAGTTCACAAGACGACGGCGTGGGACGATCTTGATGTTCTATCGACGCAGGCTTCGCCTAAGCACCGCCACGATATGACCGAGGTGGAATATGGTGGAGGGGGCACCGCACACAGCTAAGGAACGATCTCAAGGATCAACTTGGTGTCCATGGGGTGCCCCTGCCCCGTGATATAAAGGAGTGGAGGAGAGGAGGGCTGCCCTCAACTATGGCATACTGGGAGTCCTACTCCCACCGGGAGTAGGATTCCCCTTCCTAGTCCAACTAGGAGACCTTCCATGTATTAGGAGTAGGAGACTAGGAAGGGAAGAGAGAAGGAAGGAAGAAGGGGTGCGGCCCCTCCCTTAGCCCAATTCGGACTAGGGCAAGGGGGGCGCAGCCTGCCCTAGGCAGCCCCTCTCTCTTTCTGCAGGCCCAATAAGGCCCAATACTTCTCCCGGCGAATTTCCGTAACTCTCCCAGACTCGATAAATACCAATGACTCGGAACCTTTCCGAACTCCGAATATAGTCGTCAATATATCGATCTTTACGCCTCGACCATTTCGAGACTCCTCGTCATGTCCCCGATCTCATCCGGACTCCGAACTCCTTCGGTACATCAAAACTCATAAACTCATAATATAAGCATCATCGAAACCTTAAGCGTGCGGACCCTACGGTTCGAGAACAATGTAGACATGACCGAGACATGTCTCGGTCAATAACCAATAGCGGACCTGGATGCCCATATTGGTTCCTACATATTCTACGAAGATCTTTATCGGTCAGACCGCATAACAACATACGTTGTTCCCTTTGTCATCGGTATGTTACTTGCCCGAGATTCGATCGTCGATATCCAATACCTAGTTCAATCTCGTTACCGGCAAGTCTCTTTACTCGTTCCGTAATACATAATCTCACAACTAACTCATTAGTTGCAATGCTTGCAAGGCTTAAGTGATGTGCATTATCGAGAGGGCCCAGAGATACCTCTCCGACATTCGGAGTGACAAATCCTAATCTCGAAATACGCCAACCCAACAAGTACCTTTGGAGACACTTGTAGAGCACCTTTATGATCACCCGCCATTCGTTGTGACGCTTGGTAGCACACAAAGTGTTCCTCCGGTAAACAGGAGTTGCATAATCTCATAGTCATAGGAACATGTATAAGTCATGAAGGAAGCAATAGCAACATACTAAACGATCGTGTGCTAAGCTAACGGAATGGGTCATGTCAATCAGATCATTCAACTAATGATGTGACCTTGTTAATCAAATAACAACTCCTTGTTCATGGTTAGGAAACATAACCATCTTTTATTAATAAGCTAGTCAAGTAGAGGCATACTAGTGACACTCTGTTTGTCTATATATTCACACATGTATTATGTTTCCGGTTAATACAATTATAGCATGAATAATAAACATTTATCATGATATGAGGAAATAAATAATAACTTTATTATTGCCTCTAGGGCATATTTCCTTCAATATGTGTAACAGTCGTGATAGCCTAGCATAAGTTTCTTGCATATTTATTTCCTTGTTGTCTTGTTTATTTGTTTGCTTGTAGTCAGTGCAGTTCTTTTTAAAACTAGGCCACAATAACCATGGGCTAATATTTACTGTAGTGACACTGGGCCTCCTACGGGCCGTAGAAACAGTGGGCCTTCTACGGGCCATAGAAACAGTAGGCCTTCTACGAGTCGTAGAAACAATGGGCCTTCTACGGGCCATAGAAACAACAAGCCTTCTACGGGCCGTATCATCAATGTTCCTTATACGGGCCGTATGACCATAACGGGCCATCGTTAATAGGCCGTATTTGATGACGCTATGAAAACGGCCCAACATATTAACGTACCACAAACGGGCGGATGTAACCACGGGCTGAATTTGGCCCACAAGCAGAAAATGACAGTAACGGGCCGTAAGTAAACGAATGCCGGAAATGAGCCCAAGAATAAATGGGCTCGAGAAGGCCGAAGATAACATTTGCCGGAAACGCCCAACCGAATAACGGGCCCTTAATGGGTATAAAGTGATATCTTCGTTCATTACGGGCCGCCACCACGGGCCGTTAATGGGTGTAAAGTGATACACTGTTCATTGCGGGCCAGTTTCACCACGGGCCGTTAATAGGCCAAGAGTTACATAGGGCCTCATATGGGCCGAAAGACGTCATGGGCCATACATGGGCCATGACGTCTTTCAGCCCATATGAGCATGGGCCAGAAGTGAAAACGGGCTGGAATCATATTGGATGGCCCAGATGACGCTACTGGGCCTAATTCGGATAGGGCGTAACGGGCCTTGGGTTAGCGGGCTGTAAATGGGCTATATGCGAATATGCCATTAACAGGCTTTCCATGGGCCGGCCCACCACCTTTTGACCAAGTCAAACGGGCCGGCCTTTTCACAGGAATGGGCCTCTGTTGGGTCGTGCCATGTGTCGACGTATCATAGGCGCCTTCTGTCCAATGAGTGGATGACATCTGTCCCAACGGTGAGCCGACACGTGTTTCCTCCAGCCAATGATGATTTTACACGTGGAAAATCCCCATTGGTCGGGGCTGTTAACGGGTTATCGGATCCAAAACCCGACCCGATAGGTTAACGGTGTTCCGTTACGGTGGATGCCACGTGTCGGTCACCCTTGACGAAAGCACTTCTGTGACACGCGATTTATCGTCATGGAAGTGGACACTTCCGTGATGATAATTTTGGTAATGTCATGGAACACTTCTACGGCAGCACAGGTATGACTATCTTGATTCTGTCATAAATTTGTCATGGATGTACATGCATGACAAAAAACGCGACCTACTGTGACAAACACGTATCATCACGGAAGTGTATTTTTTTGTAGTGTATCCCTAAGCTAGGAAAGTAATTACAAGAGATCCTTGCCGCCAGATATACATGCAATTACAACCATGCTCAACACCTCCCCCCCCCTAGCAGTCGATACGCCGCCAGTGACGCATAGACTGGACCGAAACTCCTCGAATGTAGTCATCGGTAACCCCTTCATCATGACATCGGCAAACTGCTGCGCGGTGGGTACATGAAGAACACGAACATGCCCAAGGGTCACCTACTCACGCGCAAAGTGAATATCAAGCTCGATGTGCTTCGTGCAGCGATGATGAACGGGGTTGGCCGGCAGAGAGATAAACAGCAGAGTTGTTGTCACAATACACCAGGGTAGTGCGAGTCACGTCGTGATGGAGCTCCTGAAGAAGCTATCGGAGCCAGGAACACTCTGCAATGGCGTTGGCCACAACCCGATACTCAGCCTCAGCGCTAGAGCGCGATACCGTGGGTTGTCGCTTGGACGACCACGATATGAGAGAGAGGGGCCGAGATAGAAACAATAGCCGGAGGTGGAACGAAGAGTGTCCGGACAGCCAGCCCAGTCAGCATCGGAGTAGGCAACCATATCGGTGGAGGAGGATGCTGTCAGGGTGAGACCGGGAGCCATAGTGCCGCGGATATACCGAAGGATCCGCTTCACCAGGTTCCAGTGACTGTCTCGAGGAGCGTGCATATGAAGACACACCTACTACACGGCGTACTGTAAGTCCGGTCTGGTGAGGGTCAGGTACTGAAGTGCACCCACAATGGAGTGGTAGAATGGTCCGTCTGGTGCAGGAGAGCCGTCGAGCGCAGAGAGCTTGGCCTTCGTGTCGACAGGAGTAGCAACGGGCTTGCAGTTAAGCATGTCGGCGTGCTCAAGGAGCTCATGCGCGTACTTCTGCTGATGAAGGAAGAAGCCGTCTGAACGCCGAACTACCTCGATGGTGAGGAAGTAGTGAAGAGGCCCCAAATCCTTCAGGGCGAACTCATCACTGAGACGAGCGGTAAGCTGACCAAGAAGCTCAATCGAGGAAGCCGTGAGGATGATGTCGTCCACCTAGAGGAGAAGGTATGCAGTGGCAGCGCCATGATGATACACGAAGAGGGAGGCGTCGGAGCGAGTAGCTCGGAACCCCATCTGCTGGAGGAAAGCGGCGATGCGCTGGTACCAGGCCCTCGATGCCTGCTTCAACCCATACATAGAGCGGGAGAGCAAGCACACATAGTCCGGGTGAGTGGCGTCGACGAATCCAGTGGGCTGCTCACAGTAGACCTGCTCAGCCTGATGGCCGTGGAGGAACGCGTTGGAGACGTCGACCTGGTGCACCGGCCAGGCACGAGAGACCGCGAGCTGAAGGACAGTGCGGATCGTGCCCGGCTTGATGACCGGAGCGAAGGTGTCGATGAAGTCAACTCCAGCGTGTTGTCGGAAACCGCGAACGATCCAACGAGCCTTGTACCACTCAAGGGTACCATCAGAATGCATCTTGTGGCGAAAAACCCACTTCCCGCTAATAAAATTAGCATGGCGGGGACTGATACGTCCATTTTGCATCATGCTTTTATATCGATATTTATTGCATTATGGGTTGTTATTACACGTTATGTCACAATACTTATGGCTATTCTCTCTTATTTTACAAGGTTTAACATGAAGAGGGAGAATGCCGGCAGCTGGGATTCTGGACTGAAAAAGGAGCAAATATTGGAAACCTATTCTGCACAGCTCCAAAAGTCCCGAAACTCCACGAAAGTCATTTTTGGAATTAATAAGAATTGTTGAGCGAAAGAAGTACCAGAGGGGGCCCATACCCTAGCCACGAGGGTGGGGGCACGCCCACCCCTATTGGGCGCGCCTCCCTGCCTTGTGGCCCCCCTGGTGGCCCTCCGGTGCCCCTCTTCTGCTATATGAGGTCTTTTACCCTGGAAAAAATCATAAGCAAGCTTACGGGACGAAACTCCGGCGCCACGAGGCGGAACCTTGGCGGAACCAATCTAGGGCTCCGGCGGAGCTGTTCTGCCGAGGAAACTTCCCTCCGGGAGGGGGAAATCATCACCATCGTCATCACCATCGATCCTCTCATCGGGAGGGGGTCAATCTCCATCAACATCTTCACCAGCACCATCTCCTCTCAAACCCTAGTTCATCTCTTGTATCAAATCTTTGTACCCAAACCTCAGATTGGTACCTGTGGGTTGCTAGTAGTGTTGATTACTCCTTGTAGTTGATGCTAGTTGGTTTATCCGGTGGAAGATTATTTGTTCAGATCCTTAATGCATTTAATACTCATGAACATGAATATGCTTTGTGAGTAGTTACATTTGTTCCTGAGGACATGGGTGAAGTCTTGCTATTAGTAGTCATGTGAATTTGGTATTCGTTCGATATTTTGATGAGATGTATGTTGTCTTTCCTCTAGTGGTGTTATGTGAACGTCGACTACATGCCACTTCACCATTGTTTGGGCCTAGAGGAAGGCATTGGGAAGTAATAAGTAGATGATGGGTTGCTAGAGTGACAGAAGCTTAAACCCTAGTTTATGCGTTGCTTCGTAAGGGGCTGATTTGGATCCATATGTTTCATGCTATAGTTAGGTTTACCTTAATACTTCTTTTGTAGTTGCGAATGCTTGCAATAGGGGTTAATCCTAAGTGGGATGCTTGTCCAAGAAAGGAGAGCACCCAAGCACCGGTCCACCCACATATCAAATTATCAAAATAACGAACGCAAACCATAAGAGCGTGATGATAACTAGCTTGACGATAATTCCCATGTGTCCTCGGGAGCGCTTTTCTCATTATAGGAATTTATCCAGGCTTGTCCTTTTCTACAAAAAGGATTGGGCCACCTTGCTGCACCTTATTTACTTTCATTGCTTGTTACCCGTTACAAATTATCTTATCACAAAACTATCTGTTACCTACAATTTCAGTGCTTGCAGAGAATACCTTACTGAAAACCGCTTGTCATTTCCTTCTGCTCCTCATTGGGTTTGACACTCTTACTTATCAAAAGGACTAGGATAGATCCCCTACACTCGTGGGTCATCAAGACTCTTTTCTGGCGCCGTTGCCGGGGAGTGAAGCGCCTTTGGTGAGTGGAACTTGGTAAGGAAACATTTATATAGTGTGCTGAAATTTACTGTCACTTGTTATTATGGAAACTAATCCTTTGAGGGGCTTGTTCGGGGAATCTTCACCCCGACCAGTATAGCAAAGAGTTGCTCCTCAACCTACTGAACCTACTGAAAATGTTTACTTTGAAATTCCTTCGGGTATGATAGAGAAACTGCTAGCTAATCCCTTTGCAGGAGATGGAACATTGCATCCCGATTTACACCTTATCTATGTGGACGAAGTTTGTGGATTATTTAAGCTTGCAGGTATACCCGATGATGTTGTTAAGAGGAAGGTCTTCCCTTTACCTTTGAAGGGAGATGCATTGACATGGTATAGGCTATGTGATGATACGGGATCTTGGGACTATAAACGATTGAAATTGGAATTTCACCAGAAGTTCTATCCTATGCATCTTGTTCATCGTGATCGTAATTATATATATAATTTTTGGCCTCGCGAAGGAGAAAGCATCACTCAAGCTTGGGGGAGGCTTAAGTCAATGTTGTATTCATGCCCCAATCATGAGCTCTCAAGAGAAATGATTATTCAAAAAAATTATGCTCGGCTTTCTCTCAATGATCGCACCATGCTCGATACTTCTTATGCTGGTTCTTATATGCTGAAGACTATTGAATTCAAGTGGGATTTATTGGAAAGAATTAAACGCAACTCTGAAGATTGGGGTTCCGACGATGGTAAGGAGTCTGGTATGACACCTAAGTTTGATTGTGTTAAGTCTTTTATGGAAACCGATGCTTTTCGTGGATTTAGCACTAAATATGGACTTGACTCTGAGATAGTAGCTTTTTTTGTGAATCTTTTGCTACTCACGTTGATCTCCCTAAGGAGAAGTGGTTTAAATATAATCCTCCCATTGAAGTAAAAGTAATTGCACCTATTATAGTTGAAGAAAAGATTATCACTTATAATGATCCTATTGTTCCTACTACTTACGTTGAGAAACCACCTTTCCCTGTTAGGATAAAGGATCATGCTAAAGCTTCAACTGTTGTTCGTAAGAGTAATACTAGAACATATACACCTCCTGAGAAAATTAAAGTTGAACCTAGTATTGCTATGGTTAAAGATCTCTTGGCTGATAATATTGATGGGCATGTTATTTACTTCTGTGAGGAAGCTGCCAATATTGTTAGACCCGATGCTAAGATACATAGACCTGTTGTAGGCATGCCTGTTATTTCTGTTAAAATAGGAGATCATTGTTATCATGGCTTATGTGATATGGGTGCTAGTGCTAGTACAATACCTTTTTCCTTATATGAAGAAATTATGCATGATATTGCACCTGCTAAGTTAGAAGATATTGATGTTACAATTAAGCTTGCCAATAGAGATACTATTTCACCATTCGGGATTGTTAGAAATGTTGAAGCCTTGTGTGGGAAATTTAAATATCCTACTGATTTTCTTGTTCTTGGTTCCCCACAAGATAGCTTTTGTCCAATTATATTTGGTAGACCCTTCTTGAATACTGTTAATGCTAAGATAGATTGTGAAAAGGATGTTGTTACAATTGGCTTGGGGGATATGAAACATGAGTTTAATCTTGCTAAATTCCGTAGACAACCCCATGATAAATAATTGCCTAGTAAGGATGAAATAATTGGCCTTGCTTCTATTGTCGTGCCTCCTACTGATCCGTTAGAACATTATTTGCTAGATCACGAAAATGATATGTTTATGAATGAAAGAAGGGAAATAGATGAAGTATTCTTTAAACAGGGTCCTATTTTGAAACACAACTTACCTGTTGAAATCCTAGGGGATCCTCCTCCACCCAAGGGTGATCCCGTGTTTGAGCTTAAACCATTACCTCATACTCTTAAATATGCTTATCTTGATGAAAACAAGATATGTCCTGTTATTATTAGTGCTAACCTTTCAGAGCAGGAAGAGGAAAGATTATTGAAAACTCTGAAGAAGCACCGTTCTGCTATTGGATATACTCTTGATGATCTTAAGGGCATTAGTCCCACTCTATGCCAACAGAAAATAAAATTGGAAGAAGATGCCAAACCAGTTAGAGATCATCAACGACGGTTAAATCCTAAGATGAAAGAAGTGGTAAGGAAGGAAATACTAAAGCTCCTTGAGGCAGGTATAATTTATCCCGTTGCTGATAGTCAGTGGGTAAGTCCTGTCCATTGTGTCCCTAAGAAGGGAGGTATTACTGTCGTTCCTAATGATAAAGATGAATTGATCCCACAGAGAATTATTACAGGTTATAGGATGGTAATTGATATTCATAAATTAAATAAAGCTACTAAGAAAGATCATTACCATTTACCTTTTATTGATCAAATGCTAGAAAGACTATCCAAACATACACATTTATGCTTTCTAGATGGTTATTCTGGTTTCTCTCAAATATCTGTGTCAGCGGACAATCAAGCAAAGACTACTTTTACTTGCCCTTTCGGTACTTTTGCTTATAGACGTATGCCTTTTGGTTTATGTAATGCAGCTGCTACCTTTCAAAGATGCATGATGGCTATATTCTCTGACTTTTGTGAAAAGATTTGTGAGGTATTCATGGATGATTTCTCCGTTTATGGATCCTCTTTTGATGATTGCTTGAGCAACCTTGATCGAGTTTTGCAGAGATGCGAAGACACTAGTATCATCTTGAATTGGGAAAAGTGCCACTTTATGGTTAATGAAGGCATTGTCTTGGGGCATAAAATTTCTGAAAGAGGTATTTAAGTTGATAAAGCTAAGGTTGAAAAAATGTCATGTCCCAAGGACATAAAGGGTATAAGAAGTTTCCTTGGTCATGCCGGTTTTTATAGGAGGTTCATTAAGGACTTTTCTAAAATCTCAAGGCCTCTGACTAATTTATTGCAAAAAGATATTCCTTCTGTCTTTGATGATGATTGCATAGAAGCATTTGAAATACTTAAGAAAGCTTTGATCACTGCACCTATTGTTCAGCCACCTGATTGGAACCTGCCCTTTGAAATTATGTGTGATGCTAGTGATTATGCTGTAGGTGCTGTTCTAGGGCAAAGAGTTGATAAGAAATTAAATGTTATTCAATATGCTAGTAAAACTCTAGAAACTGCCCCCCCCCCCTGAAAAAGAGTGCTTAGCAGTTGTATTTGCATGTGATAAGTTTAGACCTTACATTGTTGATTCTAAAGTAACTATTCACATTGATCATGCTGCTATTAAATATCTTATGGAAAAGAAAGATGCTAAACCTAGACTTATTAGATGGGTTCTCTTGCTACAAGAATTTGATTTGCATATAATTGATAGAAAGGGAGCTGAGAACCCCGTTGCAGACAACTTGTCTAGGTTAGAGAATGTTCTTCATGACCCACTACCTATTGATGATAGCTTTCCTGATGAACAATTAGCTGTCATAAATGCTTCTCGTACTGCTCCATGGTATGCTGATTATGCTAATTACATTTTTGCTAAATTTATACCACCGAGTTTCACATACCAACAAAAGAAAAAGTTCTTTTATGATTTAAGACATTACTTCTGGGATGACCCACACCTTTATAAAGGAGTAGATGGTGTTATTAGACGTTGTGTACCTGAGCATGAACAGGAACAGATCCTACGCAAGTGTCACTCCGAAGCATATGGAGGACACCACGCTGGAGATAGAACTGCACATAAGGTATTGCAATGCGGTTTTTATTGGCCTACTCTCTTCAAAGATGCCCGTAAGTTTGTCTTGTCCTGTGATGAATGTCAGAGAATTGGTAATATTAGTAGACGTCAAGAAATGCCTATGAATTATTCTCTTGTTATTGAACCGTTTGATGTTTGGGGCTTTGATTATATGGGACCTTTTCCTGCCTCTAATGGATATACACATATTTTAGTTGTTGTTGATCACGTTACTAAGTGGGTAGAAGCTATTCCAACTAGTAGTGCTGATCATAACACCTCTATTAATATGCTTAAAGAAGTTATTTTTCCGAGGTTTGGAGTCCCTAGATATCTCATGACTGATGGTGGTTCACATTTTATTCATGGTGCTTTTCGTAAAATGCTTGCTAAGTACGATGTTAATCATAGAATTGCATCTCCTTATCACCCACAGTCTAGTGGTCAAGTAGAGTTGAGTAATAGAGAGCTCAAATTAAGTTTGCAAAAGACTGTTAATAGATCTAGAAAGAATTGGTCCAAGAAACTTGATGATGCATTATGCGCCTATAGAACTGCATATAAAAATCCTATGGGTATGTCTCCGTATAAAATGGTTTATGAAAAAGCATGTCACTTACCTCTCGAAATTGAACATAAGGCATATTGGGCTATTAAAGAGCTCAATTATGATTTCAAACTTGCTAGTGAGAAGAGGTTATTTGACATTAGCTCACTTGATGAATGGAGAACCCAAGCCTATGAGAATGCCAAGTTGTTTAAAGAAAAAGTTAAAAGATGGCATGATAAAAGGATACAAAAGCGTGCGTTTAACGTAGGTGATTATGTGTTGCTATTCAACTCTAGTTTAAGATTTTTTGCAGGAAAACTTCTCTCTAAATGGGAAGGTCCTTACGTTATCAAGGAGGCCTATCGTTCCGGTGCCATAAAAATCTACAACTTCGAAGGCACAAATCCGAAGGTGGTGAACAGTCAAAGAATCAAACATTATATCTCAGGTAACCCAATAAATGTTGAAACTCATGTTATTGAAACCGTAACCCCAAAGGAATACATAATAGACACTTTCTAGAATGTTTCAGACTCCGAAAAGGAATAGGTAAACCGACTCCAAAACAATTATAATAGCAAGTTTTCTCCATTTTGGATATTTAAGATAATAGGAAAATAAGTAGTCCAGGAAGGACACGAGGCCTCCACGAGGGTGGAGGGCGCGCCCTACCCTACTGGGCGCGCCCCCTGCCTCGTGGGCACCTCGTGTGCTCTCTGGACTCCTTTTTCTTGCACGATACTTCTTTTGGTCGGTAAAAATTCATTATATTATCTCCCGAAGGTTTTGACCACTGTATCATGCAAATATCCTCTGTCTTTGTTTCGAGCTGTTTTTCTGACAGATCTAGGGCACCATGACGTCTCCAAGCGCTCCCAAGGACAAGTTTTTCGAGAAGGTCATCAACCCCTACCTCGCGGAGGTGCTGCATCACCCTCAAACCATTGAGATGCGTGAGGGGGTGCTGCACATCCGCGATGTGGAGGGACCAAGGAGTACCGGAAGTGTGGAGACAAAGCTCGAAGCGATTGAACAGCAAGTTTTCAAGTGCCAAGGGATGGTGGAGCGCGGACTTAACACCAATCAGATGATGATCGCGGAGTTCACCAACAACCACAAGCTGGACGCCAAGAACATTGGAGAGGCCATCTTCAAGCTTCATGAGAAAATCAAGCACCTCCAAGCCCAGATCTATGACCTGCAAAATCAAAACTATGAGTATGAATATAGATTCAAGAGGATGAGTTTGGCTATAGATTTGAGGATCCCGGAGACTCGATCATCCTTCTATGATGGTGAGCCTATGCCTTGGAAGACGGACGACAAGCCTACATCATCAACAACTCCTTCACCACCTCCGAGGACATAATCACATGGGTATGGGCACTCCCCTTGGCAACTGCCAAGCTTGGGGGAGGTGCCCCGGTATCGTATCACCATCACACTCCTATCTTTACCGTTTTACTTAGTTCGATCCTTTTGGTAATATCTTGATCTAGTAGAATAAAGTTTTGGTATGAATTAGTTTTGAGTTTTGCTTTGTGATCCCACTATGTAATCGGGTCCGTGAGCTATATATAATAAAGATTAGTGTTGAGTCAAGGGCTTTTCTATCTTGATATGATCTTGAGAAAATAGAAAGAACAAAAAGAAATAAAAGAGTTCATATTGATCTTATGGATAGTAATGACTTCACACATAGAGAGTATGAGGCTTAAAAGTTGTTGAGAGTTGGCAAACATAGTTTTGGTCATCGTTGCAATTAATAGGAAGTAATAAAGAAAGAGAAGTTTTCACATATAAATATTCTATCTTGGACATCTTTTATGATTGTGAGCACTCATTAAAGTATGACATGCTAAAGAGTTGATGTTGGACAAGGAAGACAACGTAATGGTTTACGTTTTCTCACATCTCAGTTAAAGTATATTGTCATGGATCATTCAAACATGTTGAGCTTGCCTTTCCCCCTCATGCTAGCCAAATTTCTTGCACCAAGTAGAGATACTACTTGTGCTTCCAAATATCCTTAAACCCAGTTTCGCCATGAGAGTCCACCATACCTACCTATGGATTGAGTAAGATCCTTCAAGTAAGTTGTCATGTTGCAAGCAATAAAAATTGCTCTCTAAATATGTATGACTTATTAGTGCGGAGAAAATAAGCTTTATACGATCGTGTGATATGGAAGTAATAAAAGCGATTTGACTGCATAATAAAGGTTCATATCACAAGTGGCAATATAAAGTGACGTTCTTTTGCATTAAGATTTTGTGCATCCAACCCTAAAAGCACATGACAACCTCTGCTTCCCTCTGCGAAGGGCCTATCTTTTACTTTACGTCCTTTACATTATGCAAGAGTCAAGGTCATCTTCACCTTTCCCTTTTTCATTTTATCCTTTGGCAAGCACCTCGTGTTGGAAGATCCTGATATATATATCCAATTGGATGTAAGTTAGCATGGGCTATTATTGTCGACATTACCCTTGAGGTAAAACGTTGGGAGGCAACACAATAAGCCCCTATCCCTGTGTCCAAGTAAAACTCCAAAACCATAAGTATTGCATGAGTGTTAGCAATTGTGGAAGACTAAATGATAGTTGAGTATGTGGACATGCTGAAAAGCTCTATTCTTGACTCTTTCCGATGTTATGATAAATTGCAATTGCTTCAATGACTGAGATTATCGTTTGTTAGTTCCCAATGAAGTTTATGATTCATACTTGACATTGTGAATAGATTGTTACTTGAGCATAAGAAATCATATGACAAAATATATATATATGACGCTGTTATAAGAATGATCATGATGCCCTCATGTTCGTATTTTATTTTTATCGACACCTCTATCTCTAAACATGTGGACATATTTTTCGATATCGGCTTCCGCTTGAGGACAAGCGAGGTCTAAGCTTGGGGGAGTTGATACGTCCATTTTGCATCATGCTTTTATATTGATATTTATTGCATTATGGGCTGTTATTACACATTATGTCACAATACTTATGGCTATTCTCTCTTATTTTACAAGGTTTAACATGAAGAGGGAGAATGCCGGCCGCTGGGATTCTGGGCTGAAAAAGGAGCAAATATTGGAAACCTATTCTGCACAGCTCCAAAAGTCCCGAAACTCCACGAAAGTCATTTTTGGAATTAGTAAGAATTATTGAGCGAAAGAAGTACCAGAGGGGGCCCACACCTGACCACGAGGGTGGGGGCGTGCCCACCCCTACTGGGCGCGCACCCTGCCTCGTGGGCCCCCTGGTGGCCCTCCGGTGCCCCCTCTTCTGCTATATGAAGTCTTTTACCCTGGAAAAAAATCATAAGCAAGCTTATGGGACGAAACTCCGCCGCCACGAGGCAGAACCTTGGCGGAACCAATCTAGCGCTCCGGCGGAGCTGTTCTGCCGAGGAAACTTCCCTCCGGGAGGGGGAAATCATCACCATCGTCATCACCATCGATCCTCTCATCGGGAGGGGGTCAATCTCCATCAACATCTTCACCAGCACCATCTCCTCTCAAACCCTAGTTCATCTCTTGTATCAAATCTTTGTACCCAAACCTCAGATTGGTACCTGTGGGTTGCTAGTAGTGTTGATTACTCCTTATAGTTGATGCTAGTTGGTTTATCTAGTGGAAGATTATTTGTTCAGATCCTTAATGCATTAATACTCCTCTGATCATGAACGTGAATATGCTTTGTGAGTAGTTACGTTTGTTCCTGAGGACATGGGTGAAGTCTTGCTATTAGTAGTCATGTGAATTTGGTATTCGTTCGATATTTTGATGAGATGTATGTTGTCTTTCCTCTAGTGGTGTTATGTGAACGTCGACTACATGACACTTCACCATTGTTTGGGCCTAGAGGAAGGCACTGGGAAGTAATAAGTAGATGATGGGTTGCTAGAGTGACAGAAGCTTAAACCCTAGTTTATGTGTTGCTTCGTAAGGGGCTGATTTTCATGCTATGCTTAGGTTTACCTTAATACTTATTTTGTAGTTGCGTATGCTTGCAATAGGGGTTAATCATAAGTGGTATGCTTGTCCAAGAAAGGACAGAACCCAAGCACCGGCCCACCCACATATCAATTTATCAAAGTAACGAACATGAATCATAAGAGCGTGATGAAAACTAGCTTGACGATAATTCCCATGTGTCCTCGGGAGCGCTTTTCTCATTATAGGAATTTGTCCAGGCTTGTCCTTTGCTACAAAAAGGATTGGGCCACCTTGCTGCACCTTATTTACTTTCATTGTTTGTTACATGTTACAAATTATCTTATCACAAAACTATCTGTTACCTACAATTTCAGTGCTTGCTGAGAATACCTTACTGAAAACCGCTTGTCATTTCCTTCTGCTCCTCGTTGGGTTCGACACTCTTACTTCGAAAGGACTACGATAGATCCCCTACACTTGTGGGTAATCAGGGACGCGGGACCAGTTGCCACGTCCGGTTGCGTTGTAACGCGTCGAACTCCTCCTGCATGGCGGCCAGCCAACGCAGAGCGCGCAGAGCCGTGCGGGCGGAGGACGGAACCAGCGACGGTGAAGACGTCGAAGCAGCGCACATGTACTGCTCGGTAGGGTACTGCGTGCTCAGACGGAGAACCCCGGCGCGTGCCCGAGTCGTGACCCCAAGCTGGGGCGCTGGGACTGGCGGCTGTGCATGGGCCGCATTGGTCGATGAAGGCGTGCCCGGACCCGAAGAGGCTGATGTAGACGGGCCCGGCAAAGTGGCACGAGAGGACGCTAGAGGCGTCCTTGGCGGCATCCGAGGACTTTTCCGAGGCAGCCGAGATGGTGGCCGAGCCAGGCAAGCCTGGCGGGGCAGCGACGCCCGGCGGGGCTACTGCAGTCGGCGGGGTGGCAGCGTCCGATGGAGACGTCGGAGGGCCAGGGCTGGCCATGTGCGCCCACCTTGGGGCTGAGGCGCTGCTGGTGAAGGGCCACCAAACAGAGGCGGCAGCGACAAGGAGGATCCGTCAGCGGATGGTACCTGATGAAAAGGAAACACTTTTTCGTCAAAGTACACGTGTCGCGAGGTGATCACCCAGTGAGAGACAGGATTGTAGCACCGGTAGCCCTTCGTGTTGGGTGGGTAGCAGAGGAAGATGCATGCGAGCGACCGCGGGGCGAGCTTGTGCGGAGCGGTGGATGCAATGCTGGGGTAACAGAGACACCCAAACACGCGAAGGTCATCGTATGATGGGGGGGTGCCGAAAAGCAGGTGATGTGGTGCGTAATTCCAGCGAGTGCGACAAGGTCGGATGTTGACCAAGAGAGACACCGTGGCAAGAGCATCCGGCCAGAAGCGGGGCGGGATGTTGGCATGAAATAACAAAGCACGAACGCAATCATTGAGGGTGCGAAGGACTCGTTCGGCCCGCCCGTTTTGTTGCGAGGTGTAGGGGCATGTTAGACGAAATATGGTGCCATGTGTGGTGAGTAGGTGGCAGACGACGAGATTGTCGAACTCTTTCCCGTTGTCAGTTTGCAAAGCAAGAATGGAACGCCCAAAGTGTGTGCTGACAGAGTAGAAATAACATTCGATTTCTGCCGAAGCGGAAAAGTCCACACATAGTGAGAAAAATTGTCTAAAATGACAAGATAATAAAGATAGCCCGAGTTGCTCGCAATAGGAGATGTCCAAACATCATTGTGAATTAACTGAAAGGGGTATGAGGCTACTAAGGAAGACTCGCTAAAGGGAAGACGGGCGTGTTTGCCGACACGACATGCGTGACAAGTGTGATCGGCAATTTTATTACAAGTGAAAGAAAAATTCCTAAGAATATGACGAAGGGTAGTTGGGTTTGGATGACCCAAACGAGCATGCCAGAGGTCCACACCGACGGAGAGGGCAACAGGAGCGGCGGCGATGGAGGATGATGGGTGCACCGGGTAGAGTTCGTCATAGCTGTCACATCGAAGGAGTACCATACGAGTACGAGCGTTCTTCACAGAAAAACCACAACCGTCAAATTCAACAGTGATAGGATTTTCACGAGTAAGAGAACGAACAGAGACAAGATTTTTAATAAGGTCGGGAGAGACTAAGGCATTAGACATGTTAATAGGAGTAGAACAAGAGGGAAACGATGCATGGCCAATATGAGTAATTGGGAGGGAAGAACCATCGCCTACCGTGATGCGAGTGGAGGTGTTGGTGGGAAAAGAAGTGACGAGATTACCGGGATGGGCAGACATATGAGCGGTCGCCCCGCTATCCATGAACCAATCACCGCCCCCGGTGTAGGTGCTGGGCGTGGGGGAGGAGTGCAGCGCCGCGAGAAGCGCTGGGTCCCAAGGTGCAGGCGGCAAGGGTGGCGCCATGAGGACAGCAGGAACACCGAGCTGTGGTGGAGGCGTCGGCAGCGCCGTGTAGGCGCCAAACTGTTGCGGGGCGGTGAGGTGAGCCTAGTGCTGCGCCGGACGAGGACCAAGAATGCCAGGGGCCGGCGCTGTGGGATGGGCATCGAATAGGCGTGGACTACTCCAGTCCACGGATTATGCCCGAAGGTCCACGGCAGGGTGGGCATTTGCTGCTGCTGTCCATGCACCCCGCCTGGGTTGGCTCCGCACGACTGGCCCTTGCGGCCACCACGATCGGTGGCAGGAGCGGGCGCCGGTGCCCCTGGTTGCGGAAACGGGAACAGCGTCGGCGGCTGGAAGGGAGCTAGTGGTGGCTGCGAGGCAGACGGGCCACGGGATGTGCCGGCGGCAAGGGCGGTGTGAACAACCCGAGTTTTGAGCTGCTTCATCCGACGCTCCTCCAAGCACAGGTAAGCGACGACCCGTGGAAAGGTGGGGTTGGGGATGAGCGTGAGGTTGGCCGCGGCGTTGCCGAACTCCTCGTTGAGGTCGGCGACGAGGGTGCTGAGGAGGAGGTCGTCGGAGACCTTCTCGTCGATGTCGCGAAGCTCATCGCAGAGGCGCTTCAGGTGCATGCAGAAGTCGTCCACCGAGGAGTTGTTCTGGTGGCACCCAAAGAACTCCTGTTGGAGGAAGACGAGCCGCTGGAGCCGATTGTCGGTGAAGAGGCTGTTGAGCTTCGTCCAGACGGAGTGGGCGTCGTCCTCGTCCTGCACCACCGTGTAGAAGAGATTTGTCGAGATGGTTTGATAAAACCAGCGAATAAGAGTAGCTTCAACGGCCGACCACTCGGGGTCGTGCAGCATGGCCTTGGCGTCGACGGAGCCATCGACGTGCTCCTAGAGATGATACTCGCGGAAGACGAGATGGAAGTAAGTCTTCCACGAGTAAGTCCTCTTGGGAGAGACGGACAGGGACGCGCTTGGTGATGTCGAGATTGTGGATGTCTTCGGTAGGGACGGGGTCGGGTCTGGCGAAAGGGTTTGAGCCGCCGGACAGGGAGGAAGAGGTGGTGGAGGCCATGGCGTCGGGTGTGGGAGAAGGGTGTTGCGGCTGGAAGAAGATGGGTAGGAGGAGGAGGAGGAGGCATGATGGGTGCGGCGGCCGGGAGAGGAGGAGGTGCGGCGGTAGTGAAGCTGCAGCGGCAGGGAAGGTGGCGGCTACTGGCAAGCAGCAAGCGGAGAGCGGCGGCGGCAAAAGCAAGCAAGCAGCAGAAGAGTTTTAGGTTAGGAATCGATCGGTATCTGATACCATGTGAAATGATAATATTTGCACTGATGATTGTATTGCTCATATGTCATAGCATATATAGAGTATATGGGGTGCGAGATCTCAACCGTATCCTCTATACAAGGGAAGGATCGGGAGATATCGCTAAGCTAGGAAAGTAATTACAAGAGATGCTAGCCGCCAAATATACATGCAATAACAACCATGCTCAACACAATTCTAGTGTTTAATAGAGAGGAGGCAATCATGAGGCGGCCAACTTTTCCCCTCAACTTGACGCCAACGCTGCGGGTTACCCTGGCCTCAACCAGACTCTACGATGCAGTAGGATGGGGGAAGGATCTGAGTTATAGGTCCGTGTTTCATATGGTTTTCAAGTTCTCCATCGCCGGTGAAGTTGTGATGGGGGTGGTGATGGGAATACTGGTTCATCAGTTTTCCTCATGCCAATGTCCTTCATCGGTGTCGACGAGTTGAAGGATGCAGCGGATGTTTGGGCACTTCATCTGACATTATTGGTGTCTGTTCACGACGACAACGTCATGTAGAGGGATGACATTGCGGCGTCTTTTCATTCTCTAGTTCCATCTCCGCTCAATGAAGCTTAGCCAGATATGGCTCCATTGAGGAACTTATGAGGTTTGTGTCCTCCTCCTTTGTCGGGTCGGAGTTAGCATTGTCTTTTGGCCCTCATCGGCGCCGACTTCTCCAGGACAACTATCCATCCAATTCACAGTCGTCCGCTTCTTTTTGTCTGCATCGTCCCATCCAATTCGCAGTCACTGGCATGTTTTCATCCACATTGTCCCATCCAATTCACGGTTGTCTGCATCGACGACATTTCGGCCACTGCTTATACAAGCTCCTGAGTTTCAACAAGGTTGCTCTGGTGAGACGCGGCCCAGAACGACAATGAGCTTTGGCCACGAGGCGCCACCGATGGATAACGGTGTTGATTTCTTCAAGGACTTCACTGCAAGGAAGTTCTGGTACACGCTGGTTTTATTTAATGTATGCATTCTGTTCCTTTTTCTGGAAAGATATCTCCAACAAGACAACTTAGTTCCCAAGCTATATAGGCTTGCCGCCCGCAATCACTTTGTCAAGCTTACCCAGTCAATGCTACTCGCCTACTCCAAACAGTGTTCGGTCAACCGAGCCCGAGTCTGACGACAAATTTGAAGGCCAGCCGAATTCCAAGAAGATGCATGACAGGCAAAAAGGGCAAGTAGCTGTACTAGCCTGTAGGCAGCACTGCATCAGCAGCAGTGTGTCTTCTCGGGTCCTGGGGGCATCGATGCTGGCGCGTTCTGTCATTTTCCTTGGTGGAAAAGGCATCGTTTGTTCTCCCCAAGACCAGCTCGTTGACCTTAGCCTGGGCCTTCGCACTGTGCATCATGCAAGTCAAGCGTAGGATGCTCCTTCCGAGTGTGCAATTTGGTTGCTGTGGCGACCCCAATAGTGATGCCACCAGACCAGGAGCTACCAACACACCTGAGCTTTGTAATAAAGCTGGGCGTGATTCCTCTTGTCTATAAACAACTGAAATAGCACTATCTGGCATTCATGTCCGTGATCTCACTACCTCTTTAATTTAGTACTATAAGACTTTTTTGACACTATGACTGTCAAAAAACATCTAACATTCTGATAGAGAGGTAGTACCATGTAAGTATGATGAATCTGATGGGCAGCAGCCCATCTCATCTTAACTACAGGTCATCGAGACTGGGTCGGAGGTTACAATGTGAAATTGTGAATCATATTGCAAACAAATCCAGTGCCGAGCAGTCTATAACAGGCTAACATCTAACCAAAGGGTGGTGTCCACAGGCCCTAAGACTCCAGCAGTACATAAATACCAGATTAATCTAGCAGCAAGGATGGACTTTTGACAGCTTTCAGCCGTTCACTGAACAAATCAAACATTTGATGTCTCCAGCTTTCCCCTCCAGACTGCAACAACGTTTCCTAGTTTCATTGCACAAGCTGCACAGGAAACCAAAGGTGTATTACTGTTGCTGATCAAGTTCTCCAACCTGGTTAATATTTATTTATTTTGTAAAATGTGATTATTTACCTATAACAAAATCACTTTTAACATTGCAAAACACACAGGCACACCAGGGTGGTCATCGCATGACATATAAAGTGGCCATCTTGTTATTATTAGCAATTTTCGTCTGAAACTCTGAATAATTACTTTGTTTTTATGGAGTAACTAATGGGCAGGAGGCCAAGGTACTAAGTTCTCATGTAAGGAACACTTCCTATATAAAATAAGTTCATGCCAAGCCAGCAGTAGTTCCTCTGAAGTCTCCACAGATATGCAGATGATCAAATTTGCAGATACACTTGGCAATAAAAGCAACCAGCTAGCCCTTTTCAATGGAGAAGCTAAATGGGATTCGCATAATAGCAGGTCAAACAACTGTATGTTTACTACCTTAGTTCCTCATAATTCACCTCTGACTGGCTCATTCCTATATTTCTTAATGCGGCGGAAGGAGCAAAACTTCCCAGGATCACATCATGGGGGCTAGGGTGAATGCCGGACGATGCAGAGATGCAATCCATGAAATCAGAGAGAGCGTGCAGTCTGGATAAAGGACAGAGCCACAGCCCCATGGAGATAACTGGTATGTCTAGAAAGATTTATCTTTTCAAAACCCAGCTCTACCCACCATAACCTGCAGACGATGGCGCTGACGCTCAAAGCCCTTTGGAGAACTTGCATTCTAGAGTGTAAAAGGTTCCTTAGTTATCATTGGTCTTCAGAAGTGCCTTTGGGTAGTTGATACCTTTCCATGGTAGACCCCTAAATATCATCCATCTTGAGTTCTAGTTCATGTCTGTCTCCATGAAATCAAATTCCTCCTCGTCAAATATTAAAAAAGAATATAGTGTGATGTATTGGACGTGTAGAGAAGGACAAAAATGTGACATGTGCAATCCCCATGAGATTTAAGGTCCTCAGAAAAGTACACCAAGATAGTCCAAGCAGTGAAAATTTAAGCCTTTAAACCGCTTGGAGCGGTTCGCTATCTCAAAAAATAAATAAATTAAGGTGGACAAGAACTTAGATACTAATGCAAGCCGAATGAGAGCAAACTAATGGGGTTTGATGATATCTACTGATTTGTGAATTGTGTAGAAGAACAATTATGTGCACTCATGAGGGTTAATCTACTTACTTAGATTTTACGGTCAACAATTACATGCTTTCTGAGGTAAAGATGGCATGGCACCGAGTGAACAAAAATGCAGGCCCCTAGCACAGTTTCTCAATTACTGAACAGGGCACATCATTGTGTTTTTATTGTCAAGCTTTGTCTTAGCCAGTTTGATACGTAAATGCTCTTTAGGTACCATTAGTTTCTCATAGCAACAGTACCAATATCGATCGTGCAGTGTGCTGGTATCATCAATCTGCGTAGTTTACTCAGTGGAATGATACTTTTTCGGCGACAGTACAATGAGAATTTAATGGTGTTCTATTCACTAGACAGGATACTTCAAGTAAGGAACAATTGAAACTTCCTGGATTAGGGGGAACACACAAAAGGATCATTCTAGACATCTTGGCATATGCTGTTGCAGCAAAGTTCTGTGCCAAAACCTTCAAAATCAAATAACAGAACTCACTTCAAATTTCTTACATCTAGTCAGTGGTCAAAACAACCAAGAGTGCAAAGCTAAGTAAATAAACTACCAGCTCTGTGCTAGAAAAAAGGAAATCAGACCTTGGTGATTGACAGTGATGGCCTCTGAACAACAGAGGAACGCAAATCCGCAGAAATTCAGTCAGAACAATCAGGTATTCCTCTTCATCTCCTCCTCCCTCTTGATATCTTTCTTCTTCCTCAGCTTCACTCTCGGCTTCATGGCACGGTGCTGCAGATGCTCCGACTGGAAGGCCACCATCGCCCTGAGAACCCTAACCATCGTCTCCTCGATCTCCGCACCGCTTCCCTCCGGCTCAAGCAGCCGCAGCGCCCTTGCGACTGCCTCCATTGTGCTCACGCACCCCTTATGCGGCTCCTTCTTCACCACGAGCTCCGACTCGAACATGCTGTCCCCTTCCACGCCGCTGTCTACGGGCAGGGAGACGGGGATGACGAACGAGGAGAGGAACGGGAGGCTGGCGGCGTGCATCTCCTTGGCCTGCTTCCAGGTGCCATCGAGGATGAGGAGGATGGGGTTGGAGCGTGCGGAGGGAGGCGTGGAGCGGCACCAGGAGGCGAGGTCGGAGGCGGCGGGTGAGGGGAAGAGGAGGAGTACGGGGTTCGGGGAGGGAGAGGGGATGAGCGGGGTGGAGGAGGGGCGGAGGCGGCGTCCGGGGAGGAGGTGGAGGTTGGCGAGGCAGCGGGCGAGGAGGGGAAGGGTGGAGAGCGGGTTGCGGTGGACGGCGTGGGGGTGGTGGAGGACGACGATGGTGGTGGATGTGTGGAGCGGGGAGCGGGGCATGTGCGGGCAGAGGCAGACGCGGGACGGGCGCCCGCAGCCGGCGTGGCAGATGGCGCGGCCAGGTGGTGTCGGTGTGTCGCCGCCATCGTCGTCGGAGGCGGAGGAGAGTGGGAAGTCCAAGTCCATCTTGTGACTTTCTTTTTTGCTAAGGAGAAAGATCCATTCTATAACCCTGAACTAACCAATCGATTTAAAATTCAAACCTCAACTCTAGAACCGGTTACACCCTTAATTTTTCACTAAGGTTCAGAAATCAACCTCCGGCTGGTTTTACTTTGTTTTGACCGTAATGAGCGGTATAACAAGGCAACACCATGTCAGCTTTGACTTTTCCCAACACGTGGGACCCACCCAGTAAATAAAATAAGCCTCTCTCTCATCATCGGAAAGAACAAAAGGGAAAAAAAACAGCCGCCGAAGAAGCGGTTGTAACAGTCAATAGAGTTACCACTCCAGCAATTGAGAGAACCAGCAGCGAGCGGAGCGCAAGCAGCAGCAAGCGGGCATGCTAGGAAGAACCACATGTTGCAGTAGACAAGCAGGGGCAGATAGGCGCACATGCACGAGATGGTGTTGGTGGGTGCGCACGGGTAGGGGCTCGGGACGCAACCAGGAGGTGCGGAACAAAAGTCTTTAATGGGGAGGCTTGAAGCGGGTCGATATGCCGGTGGAGGTTGGACGCTGGTGCCCAAGGAAGGCGGCCTCAGAGTTGGATGGTGAGGTGGTCTTGCTCCACATGCGAGGAAGACCATTGATTTGGATGGATGGCGCATATTCGTCAGTTCGAGAGAGAACGACATGCAGCATCATTAAGCATCAGAACTCTAGGCTCCTCTAGGCTCCTCTAGGCTCCTCCAAGGCGGCTACCGGCGGTGGCCACTCCGGCCCCGGCAGCCACCTCCCCCACCCGCCGGTTGACACTCCGGCGCCGGCGGCCACAGCGTCTCTGATCTTGTTTCCCTTCGGGTGGATTACACCACCTTTTTCTTCGCTGGAAGAGGAGGGCCACGGGAGTGGACTATGGAGCCTCCTACGCTCAACTTTGCTCGAGGTAAAGAGTTTCAACACTCGATGAGGCAAAAAATTGGTCATCCAGTGGTGTTTTCCCCTGGTTTTCGTCGACGTGAGTTCACTTTGGCGGTTTCCTTTTGTCGGGCTCGGTTTCGTTTGGATTGTCACACGGTTAGTATCACTCTCCAATCTTGTTTCGGTGGGTATCCCCAAGGTTTCCGTGTGCATCATCTCAAGGACAGATCATTTAAGTTCTCTGTTCCTTCCAAAGCCATGGGCTTTGCAATTTATAATCATGGTCGTGTGATCGAAAAGGATTTTGAGTTAGTTTTCAATATTTGGGGTTTTGGCGGCCCCAACTGGATACGTGAAGAGCAGCTTTACTATCATGAAGAGGAAACTTCCTGGACCTTGGTAACTAGCGGTTATCGCCCGCGGGCGGCCGCCGGCAATGTTTTCGGTGATCAACTCCAGCCATCGGTTTTTTCTCGTCTCGCAGGGATTCCGACCTCCAGCAGTAATGAGGTCTCGGAAAATAATGAGCCCTTAATGCACGATCTTAATACCTCTGGAGAGGTTAACACTGCGGTTTCACAGAGCGGGAATCAGGGTTTTTCAAATGACATGCTATAGTGCTATGCATGCGGCAAGTTGGGCCACTTTGCCAGAGAGTGCTATGAGAAAAAACTTCCTGGGCTTTTTCCTTTCCTTCGTTTTGCCACTTTCCCCAACCCACCAGCTGAGGCTTGGGACATGGATGCGGTCCATGATTGGTTGATGTCTGCAGGCCCGGCCCGGGACCCCTCGGTGGTTTCCTCTTTTAGTGAGCTTTGTAAGGGATCTTTTCCTAATTTTCAGCCCCGAATTGCCCTTGCCTCCTCAACTTCTACGCTCTGCTCCTCTGTTTCTCCTCAGCTCTCAAACCCTGCTCTGGTCACCTCAAGCTCATCGTCGACAGTAAGTGTTAGTGCGGCGGCGTCAATGGCCAATATTCCGATTGACCCACGGCCTTTTGTGCCCCATGGTTTTGATATTCAGCAAGTCCCTGGCCGCAATGCAGTGGAGCGGGTGGTGCTCCCCCACCGGCCTCGTCGTCACGAAGACTAGGCGATTGCAACAATCCATCCTCTTCCCGTCGATGCTCCTTTCCCCAATGTAAGAGATGTTCTTGAAGAGTTCATTGTTGAGCATAGGCAGTTGGGGCTGAGAGATGTTCAGCGTTGTCCGTTTGGTGAGGCCTATGTGCGTCTGACGAGGGTTAGAGACAGAGATAAGTTGGTGCTAGATAGTCCGCATGAATTTGGTGATGTGTTCATCCCGTTTGTGAAGCATGACGAGAGCAGAAATCATAGAAGGGTTCATTTCAATAGGACTGTTTGGTTATTACTGATAGGAGTACCTTTCGATTTTTGAAACATTGAAGATCTTGCTTGTGCTGTTAGTATGTTTGGCTGTATGATTTCTTGGGATAAGGAGGATGATCACATGGGGCGCATTGTGGTCAAAGCTAGAGTAATGAATCTGGACATTATTCCTAAAAGTATGAGGTGGTATGAAGGGGATGAGTTTGAGGAAGATGGCCGGTCTTCTTCTATTGAAGTTCTTGCCAGTGAGCTTCTTGGTGGGGGCCAGCAGATGAGGATCCAATTCCTCCTGACAATGTGGATCCACACCCTCTTCCTAAAGCTATTGAGCATGGAAATGATTTTCTTAATGATGCTGTTAACAATATTCCCTTGGAGGTTCAGAATGAGGAAAATTGGGAGCAATGGAACTTGCCACTGCTGGATAACCAGAATGCAGGTCTGGAGGACCTCTTGGATGCTGTGCAGCAGGAAGAGATGGCATGGGCTGATGGAGAAGAACTGCTTCCAGCAGTCAGTAACAGTAGCTTATCTTCAGACATGTCCTTTTCTGAAGGAGATAATTCCAACCTTTTTTGCCACCTGCAATTGCTGGGATCTTTCAACCTATAAATGTTGAACATGCTGCTTTACCTCCTGCCATTGTGGTTGCAAATGGCCTACATGAAGGAAATATGCCCTAGAGGCAATAATAAAGTTATTATTTATTTCCTCATATCATGATAAATGTTTATTATTCAAGCTAGAATTGTATTAACCGGAAACATAATACATGTGTGAATACATAGACAAACATAACGTCACTAGTATGCCTCTACTTGACTAGCTCATTAATCAAAGATGGTTATGTTTCCTAACCATAGGCATGTGGTGTCATTTGATTAATGGGATCACATCATTAGGAGAATGATGTGATCGACATGACCCATTCTGTTAGCCTAGCACGTGGTCGTTTAGTATATTGATATTGCTTTCTTCATGACTTATATATGTTCCTATAACTATGAGATTATGCAACTCCCGTTACGGAGGAACACTTTGGTGCTACCAAACGTCACAACGAATCGGGTGATTATAAAGGAGTACTACAGTGTCTCCAAAGGTACATGTTGGGTTGGCGATTTCGAGATTAGGTTTTGTCACTCCGATTGTCGGAGAGGTATCTCTGGGCCCTCTCGGTAATGCACATCATTATAAGCCTTGCAAGCAATGTAGCTAATGAGTTAGTTACGGAATGATGCATTACGTAGCGAGTAAAGAGACTTGCCGATAACGAGATTGAACTAGGTATTGATACCGACGATCGAATCTCGGGCAAGTAACATACCGATGACAAAGGGAACAACGTATGTTGTTATGCGGTTCGACCGATAAAGATCTTCAGAGAATATGTAGGAGCCAATATGGGCATCCAGGTCCCGCTATTGGTTATTGACCGAGAATGGTTCTAGGTCATGTCTACATAGTTCTCGAACCCGTAGGGTCCGCACGCTTAACGTTACGATGACAGTTTTATTATGAGTTTATAAGTTTTGATGTACGAAGTTTGTTTGTGTCCGGATGTGATCACGGACATGACGGGAGTCTCAAATGGTCGAGACATAAAGATTGATATATTGGAAGCCTATGTTTGGACATCGAAAGTGTTCCGGGTGAAATCGGCATTTTACCGGAGTACTGGGAGGTTACCGGAACCCCCCGGTGACCTAATGGGCCTTATTGGGCCTAGTTGAGGAAGAGGAGAGGAGGCCAAGGGGCAGCCGCGCGCCCCTCCCCCCCAAGTCCGAATAGGACAAGGAGGGGGGGGCCCCCTTCCTTTCCCCCCTCTCCTCCTTCCCCCCAAGTCCTACTCCAACTAGGGAAAGAGGGGGAGTCCTACTCCCGGTGGGAGTAGGACTCCTCGGCCGCCTCCTCCTAGGGCCGGCCGCACCCCTTGCTCTTTTATATACGGGGTAGGGGCACCCTAGGACACACAAGTTGATCTCACGTGATCGTTCCTTAGCCGCAGCGGTGCCCCCTCCACCATATTCCACCTCGGTCATATCGTCGCGGAGTTTAGGCGAAGCCCACGCCAAGAGAACATCATCATCGTCACCACGCCGTCAGGTCGTGGAACTCATCCCGACACTTTGCTGGATCGAGTCCGGGATCGCCATCGAGTGAACGCAGCTGAACTCGGAGGTGCCGTATGTTCAGTACTTGGATCGGTCAGATCGTGAAGACGTACGACTACATCAACCGCGTTGTCATAACGCTTCCGCTTACAGTCTACGAGGGTATGTGGACAACACTCTCGCCTCTCGTTGCTATGCATCACCATGATCTTGCGTGTGCGTAGGAAAATTTTGAAATTACTACGTTCCCCAACAGTGGTATCAGAGCCAGGTTTTATGCGTAGATGTCATATGCACGAGTAGAACACAAGTGAGTTGTGGGCGATACAAGTCATACTGCTTACCCGTATGTCATACTTTGGTTCGGCGGTATTGTGAGATGAAGCGGCCCGGACCTACATTACGCGTACGCTTATGCGAGACTGGTTTCACCGTTACGAGCACTCGTGCTTAAAGGTGGCTAGCGGGTGTCTGTCTCTCTGAATCGAGTGTGGCTACGCCCGGTCCTTGCGAAGGTTAAAACAACACTAACTTGACGAACTATCGTTGTGGTTTTGATGCGTAGGTAAGAACGGTTCTTGCTAAGCCCGTAGCAGCCACGTAAAATTTGCAACAACAAAGTAGAGGACGTCTAACTTGTTTTTGCAGGGCATGTTGTGATGTGATATGGTCAAGACGTGATGCTATATTTTATTGTATGAGATGATCATGTTTTGTAACCGGTTACCGCAAGAATGGCAGGAGCCATATGGTTGTCGCTTATTGTATGAAATGCAAACGCCTGTAATTGCTTTACTTTATACTAAGCGGTAGCGATATCGTAGAAGCAATAGATGGCGTAAACGACAACGATGCTACGATGGAGATCAAGGTGTCGCGCCGGTGACGATGGTGATGACGACGGTGCTTCGAAGATGGAGATCACAAGCACAAGATGATGATGGCCATATCATATCACTTATATTGATTGCATGTGATGTTTATCCTTTATGCATCTTATCTTGCTTTGATTGACGGTAGCATTTTAAGATGATCTCTCACTAAATTATCAAGAAGTGTTCTCCTTGAGTATGCACCGTTGCGAAAGTTCTTCGTGCTGAGACACCATGTAACGCCCCGGTTTCGTTGCGCCAGGTGTCTGCCGGTTATTCGCCGTTGTTGCCATGTCATTTGCTTGCGTGTTGCTTTTTATCATGTCATCATGTGCATTTTATTTTGCATACGTGTTCGTCTCATGCATCCGAGCATTTTCCCCGTTGTCCGTTTTGCAATCCGGCGCTCCTATGTCCTCCGGCGTCCCCCTTTTGCCTCTTCTCTTGTGCGGGTGTTAAACTTTCTCGGAATGGCCCGAGTCTTGCCAAGCGGCCTTGGTATAGCACCGTAGACCGCCTGTCAAGTTTCATGTCATTTGGAGGTCGTTTGATACTCCAACGGTTAACCGGGTAACCGTAAAAGCCTCTTTTGTGTGCAGCCCAACACCCCTTCCAAAGTGGCCCAAAACCCACCTAACTCCCCTCCATGCTCTCGGTCGTTCGATCACGATCGCGTGGCCAAAAACCGCTCCTCATTTGGACTCTCCTAGCTTCCTCTACCTATAAAAACGTCTTCCCTTCTCCATTTTTGGATTATTTTCCCCCCGAAACCCTAGCTTCTTCCTCCTCCCGCAGCCGGACACATCCTATCCGCGCTGGACACGTCCGCCGCCGCCCCCGCGCCTAATCCGCCGCCGCCACCTGTTCGCGCCGCCCGCTGCCCGCCAGTTCATGGCCGGCCCCATGCTCCGCGCCGCGCCCGTCGCGCCTCGCTGGCTGATCGATCCAGATCGGAGAGAGCTCCGATCCAGATCGAACCCGCCGCTAACGGCCTCTCGCCGCCGCACCACGGCGACCCACCGGAGCTGCGTCGAGATCCGTGAGCCCCACCCGCCGCCCTTCTCCTCTCCTTCCTCATTGCCTTCTCTCTCTCCCTCACAGGGCGCCGCCGCCGCCATGGATGCCAGCGCTGCTGCCGAAGTTCTTGTCGGCCTCCGGCGCCGCCAAGCACGGGAATGGGCTCCCCGGCCTCGCCCTCCTACAGATCCGTCGGGTCCCGTGCTCCTCGCCGGTTCCCTGCCGTCTTGCGCCGCTGGAGGACAGCAGCGCCGCCGGCCTCGTCCCTCGGGAGGACGACGACCGCCCAGCCTCGCGCGTCCCTGGGCCTGCCGACCTCTCTAAGGCCCATTTCCGCCGGCCCGCTACAGCCTCCCCGCGGCCCAGACCAACACCGAGCCGGCCCTTTGAGCCGCAAGGTGAGCGTCGCCTCGCTATCCCGCGCCCTGAGCGTCAGTTAGTATCTTGCGCTCATCTCAATTTTTTTTCGAAAACGACCAAGTCCCTGTTTTCTGACATTATCATGCCATGTTCATCATGATGTATCTCTGCATCCGTAGCTCCGTTTCGTGCGTATAATATGTCAAATTGTTCGCCTCGACGAGTACTTCATTTCATTCCATTGCATCATTTTCATTTGAGCTCATCTTGATGCCCGAAATGCTGTTGGAAGAGTGCATGTTGATGTTAATCTGCTGAAACTGTTATAACTTGCTCATTTGTCATTTTTGCCATGATTGATGTGTGCATCCTATGAGGTTGATGTCTTCATGTGTTTTGATCTAGGCCATGCCATCTTTCCAGGGGTGTATGCCATGTATTTTTGTGATCAATGTGGTGACTAGCACAAGCATGCAAACTAGGCTTCGTGATATTGCTGATTTTAGTGCTGTTATTTTGATGCCATGTAAACTTGATGCTACAGAGAGATCCATGCATATTTTGAGATACTTCAGTAAGGGTGTTTTGAACATATGGTTATTTTCTATACATTCATGCCCTTGTTTGCAATTATGGAGTAGTCTAGCATGTCATTTTGGTGCTCTACTTTTGCTTCAAAATGTTTCCCGGCAGATTGTTTACTTGTTATTCAATTTAGCCAAAGTTGCTATAGTTGATCCTTGCATGCTATGGACTTGTTCTTGCCTTGGATGGTTACAAAAACATGTCTTATTGATGATGCTATGCTTATCTTGTCATGCAATGACTTGTGGTGAGTGAATCGAGCTTGTTAAGTAGGGTAGTTGTTGTTGCTGTTTTCCTGGTAGATTCTGTTATATTTTGTTGCTATGTTAACATGTTGCTACTAATCATTCTATGCATAATCTGGAGATGTTCTATAAACATGTTTTGATCTACATGTCATGCTCTATCCATCCATGCCCCTGGTAGAATTTATCGCTTGTTCATTTCTTGCTCCAAAGTTGCTTGATAATGTTGCTATCAGCCTGTTAACATTAAGTTCAATGTTTCCATGATTGTTTCCTAGTGATCCATGCACCGTATGACCTTGCTCTTGCCATGCTTAGCTTCACAAACATGCCTTCTTACTGTTGGGTGCCTTGCCATGCCATGTATTGCTCTTTGGTGATTGGTTCAAGCTCACCAACATGCCTACTTATTGTTGTTCCTGCCATGTTTGAATCTGTAATATAACTTGCCATGTTTACATGGGTGCCATCATATTTTCTGATCCTTTTTGGCTCATGGTCAGTAAGGGTCTTTTGATCTATGATATTAGTAGGTTCATGCTATGCCTTTGTTTGCCATGATATGTTCCTGTAACATGTTGTTTCATAGCTCTAAACATTGCAACCTGATGTTATTTCTGCAAAGTCTGAAACTGTTATTATTTGCAATCTTACCATGTCATTTTGAGCATGTTCTAGTGATTTCTGGAGATAGCTCAGTGTTCATGTTTTGTTATTCTTTACCTGTACTTCATGTCCATGCCTTTTGTTATTATGTTAGGGTGCTGTAGCTTGTTTTTTTGATGCTTGTAAGATGCCTAGTTGCTGTTATGGACAGATTGTTGTTATGACTTGTATAGAGTGTATGTGTTGCACCGTTGCTCCGTTTTGAGTGTGCTCTATATGAAACTTGCTTGTTTTTGCATGTAGCTTCATATTATCATGTTGCATCCTTGTTTTGGTGTGTTTGCTTGATGTTTGAGTGCATTTTGCATCAATGCCATGCTTAACTTGTTTTGCTCATATCTTCTAGACCGTAGCTCCAAATCTAATGAACTTTATATGTAACTTGAGTAGAATTTCGTGTAGATCATCTTGGTGCTCTTTAACTTGCTGTTTAACAACTTCAACTTAAGGTTTATTCAGATCTGGACCAATTTCGATATTTGCATATGAGGACTTACCGGAATTGTTATGTGTTGTTCCCGGCCTCATTTAAACTTGCCTTGATGTGTTGTTCTTGTTTGCATCATCTTTTGCCATGAGTAGCCTCATCTAGCTTTGTCATGCATCATGCTTGTTGTGCATCATGTCTTGTCTATGTGTGGTGTGTTTACCTATGTTGTGTGCTTCTTCTTGTTAGTTCCTGTTTTCATTGCGATCGTGAGGATTCGTTCGTCTACATGTGGTTCGTCTTCGTGGCTTCATCTTCTTCATGGACTCGTTCTTCTTCCTTGCGGGATTTCAGGCAAGATGACCGCTACCCTGGATCTCACTACTATCATTGCTATGCTAGTTGCTTCGTTCTATCGCTATCTTTGCGCTACCTATTACCTGCTTATCAAGCCATCCCATATTGCCATGAACCTCTAACCTTTGACACCTTTCCTATGCAAACCGTTGTTTGGCTATGTTACCGCTTTTGCTCAGCCCCTCTTATAGCGTTGCTAGTTGCAAGTGAAGTTGAAGATTTCTCCATGGTGGACAGGGTTATGTTGGGATATCACAATATCTCTTATATTATTAATGCATCTATATATTTGGTAAAGGGTGGAAGGCTCGGCCTTATGCAGTGTTTTGTTCCACTCTTGCCGCCCTAGTTTCCGTCATACCGGTGTTATGTTCCCGGATTTTATGCTCCTAACGCGGTCGGGTGATTTATGGGACCCCCGACGGTTCGCTTTGAATAAAACTTGTCCAAAGAAGGCCCAACCTTGGTTTTACCATTTGCCTCACCACCACCTACTTTTCCCTTGGGAGTCGCTCTCTCGAGGGTCATCTTTATTTTAGCCCCCGGCGGTGCTTGTCTAAGTGCTGGTTCGAACCGAGTAGGCTGCGGGCCCCTCGGGAAACTCGAGGTCTGGTTTTACTCGTAGGATGTCTCATCCGGTGTTGCCTCGAGAACGAGATATGTGCAGCTCCTATCGGGATTGTCGGCAAGATCGGGCGGCTTTGCTGGTCTTGTTTTACCATTGTCGAAATGTCTTGTAAACCGGATTCCGAGACTCGATCGGGTCTTCCCGGAGAAGGTCTATTCTTCGTTGATCGCGAGAGCTTGTCATGGGCTTGTTGGGACACCCTTGCAGGTATAAACTTTCGAGAGCCGTGCCCGCGGTTATGTGGCAGATGGGAATTTGTTAATGTCCGGTTGTAGATAACTTGACACCAGATCCGAATTAAAACGCATCAACCGCGTGTGTAGCCGTGATGGTCTCTTCTCGGCGGAGTCCGGGAAGTGAACACGGTTTCTGTGTTATGATTGACGTAAGTAGGTGTTCAGGATCACCTCTTGATCATTGCTAGTTGACGACCGTTCCTTTTGCTTCTCTTCTCGCTCTTATTTGCGTATGTTAGCCACCATACTTGCTTAGCCGCTGCTGCAACCTCACCACTTTACCCCTTCCTTTCCCATTAAGCTTTGCTAGTCTTGATACCCATGGTAATGGGATTCTTTGAGTCCTCGTGGCTCACTGATTACTACAACAACAGTTGCGTGTACAGGTTATGCGATGATCATGACGCGAGAGCGATGCTTGCTTGCGTTGAGTTCTTCTTCCGCTTCTTCTTCGATCGGGGATAGGTTCGGTCGGCGGCACTGGGCTAGCGGTGGTGGATATTGTTTGAGTTTCTGTTTATGATTCATCCGTAGTCGGATGTTGTTCTTGTACGTTGTATTGTTGTATTCGTGTGGCATTGTATGCCTTTTGTATGTATCCCCATCTATTATGTAATGTTGATGTAATGATATCCACCTTGCAAAAGCGTCTCAATATGCGGGTCTATCCTTGGTGGGACCTTCGAGTTCCTTTTGGATAGGGTCGCATATTGGGCGTGACAAGTTGGTATTAGAGCCTCGACCGACCCTAGGAGCCCCCTTAAATGATCGTGTAGTTTGGCCGTTGTCGAGTCTAGAAGAAAACTATTTTTGGAGTCTAGTTATATCGGAGAGTAGGAATTCTTTTTACTCCTCTGCCCCTTCGTCGCTCTAGTGAGGAATCTTGACGTAGGTGTTTTGAACTACTCCTCTTCCCCTTCAAATTTTTCTTTAGGATCTCGTGGTTAGTTTCGTGAGTTGTCCATCCTCTTTTTATCCGGTGCGTTTCTCGTCAAGTTGATTCGAACCTTTTTGTCTTTGGGAGATCAATCCTCAGCTCTTTTCGATCGATGTTGTTTCCCTGTCCGAAGTTGTCCTTGTTTTTCCCACCCGCCCTCCCTTCTTCTTCTCGAATCCGGAGTCCATAATCGAGTATCCATCCTACTCGTGCGAAGCCTTTGCTTTCTTTCCTAAATAATTTTAACCGGTGTTTTCTCTTCAAGATATTCGTAGCTTCCCCCTTCCAAGTTGCCTTTGTTTTCCCGCCCTCCCACCCTTTTTCTTCCCGGAGTCTGACTCTCTCTCGACCATCTATTTCATTCGTGCGGAGCCTCTTCAGTCTTTCCTCAATCACTTCAACCGGTGAATTCTCTTTTGTTTGACATTCTTCATCTCTTTTCTTTTTCCGCTGGATTCAATTCAAGTTTTTCGGTGTTGATCATATTCTTTTTCCTCGGCTCAAGTGTTTTCCCTGCTCATTCGCCTCTCGCCAGTTTATCCTTCTGGAGTGTTCAAGATATCTCAGGAGATTCGTCTGTGTTCCAATTAATTCGGGGTTTTCACCTCATTCAAATATTTCAATTGTTCCGGTGCATCATCTATCTGTTCAACATCCCTTCCCAACGGTGTTATCTCTTCAGTGGGCCCTAACCCACATGTCTTTTCCCAGGATCTTACCTGACTCTTCTAATTCCCCCGGAGTCATTCATAATTCTTTTCAAGTGTGACGTAAGAATGAATTTCATCAGTCACATGCCTTCTCCAAGATCTCGTTCATATTCTTTTCATTTTGGCTCAACCCTCTTCGCTTTTCATTTCCCCGGAGTATCTCAATAATTTTGGTGGTGTTTTCCATCGACATTTGAAGACCGAAGAAGAGTTTTTCCTCTAAATTGTATCCATTCTCCCGGAGATTCGCGGTGCTAGCTCGATGTTATCCTATCAAATTGTTTCTAGTCATGCAAATTCTTTTCACCCATCCGGAGTATTTCAAGAGTCGATTTCTTTTTCGTTTCACCGGAGGCCATCATTCTAGTTATCGTTCTCTAATCGATGCTTCGTTCAAGTGCTCTTTAATTAGCTCATGATCTCTTTGTTCTTTGCATCTAAATTCCCTCAAGCATATTTGTTCTTCTAATTCTTCCCGGTGATTCATTCTCTTTCGTCAGTCATTTCTGAATTCTTATGGTTGTTCGTTCAAGATTCTTTTCTTTGATGATCATATTAATCCATTCGTTCGTTTCAATCCTACCGGTGGTTCATGAAGACCCTCTCAACTTTGCGATATGTCACTTCTCAATCCTTTTCAAGAAGAATAAGTAGTATGCAAAATCCATTGCTTGTCATCAATTTAATTTGATAAAGGATAAGCATACAATAAATCTTATTCTTAATTCCTCCAAGTGAGTAATCTTTTCTTCGGAGTTTGTTCTTGATGAATAAATTCTAGTTCCAAGTGTTTTCATCTTTTCTTTTCCGGAGTTCAATTTCCTCGTCCATCTCGTCGTAACATCCATCTAAATCACCGCAAGGCTCGTCTTATTATTTCATCCTTCATTTCTATCTCATCATCCTTTTGTCACTGGAGTTCTTCATGGTGGTTCTTCATGATATAATTCATTCTTCAAGAGTTCATCAAGTATCATTCCATCCTCTCTAGTTCATGTTCTAATCCTTCCATTTTCAGCAGGAGTGCTGCCTAAATCGTTTCAGTCTTATTCGTTTCTTTTCTCATTCTAACCACTCCGGTTAGAACGAGTGGTTTCATAATCTATCTGATTCCGTGAGCTTTCCATTCTCGTCATTCTCGTCGTTTCTCTCTTCTTCTCGAGTGCTCTCGATTCTTTGCTTCTTCTCTTGAGTTCTTGTTTCACCTCATCCTTTTTCCCTTCCGTCTCGGTCCTAAGATCTCGGGACGAGATCTCTTGTTAGTGGAGGAGTGTTGTAACGCCCCGGTTTCGTTGCGCCAGGTGTCTGCCAGTTATTCGCCGTTGTTGCCATGTCATTTGCTTGCGTGTTGCTTTTTATCATGTCATCATGTGCATTTCATTTTGCATACATGTTCATCTCATGCATCCGAGCATTTTCCCCGTTGTCCGTTTTGCAATCCGGCGCTCCTATGTCCTCCGACGTCCCCCTTTTGCCTCTTCTCTTGTGCGGGTGTTAAACTTTCTCGGAATGGCCCGAGTCTTGCCAAGCGGCCTTGGTATAGCACCGGTAGACCACCTGTCTAGTTTCGTGTCATTTGGAGGTCGTTTGATACTCCAACGGTTAACCGGGTAACCGTAAAAGCCTCTTTTGTGTGCAGCCCAACACCCCTTCCAAAGTGGCCCAAAACCCACCTAACTCCCCTCCATGCTCTCGGTCGTTCGATCACGATCGCGTGGCCGAAAATCGCTCCTCATTTGGACTCTCTTAGCTTCCTCTACCTATAAAAACGTCTTCCCTTCTCCATTTTCGGATTATTTTCCCCCCGAAACCCTAGCTTCTTCCTCCTCCCGCAGCCGGACACGTCCGATCCGCGCTGGACACGTCCGCCGCCGTGCTGCGCGCTTAATCCGCCGCCGCCACCTCTCCGCGCGCCGCCCGCCCGCCAGCCGAACCCGCCGCCTGCCTGCGCTGCCGCGCACCGCGCTTGCGTCGCCCTCGCTTGGCTGATCGATCCAGATCGGGAGAGGAGCTCCCGATCCAGATCGAACCCCGCCGCCACCGGTCTCTCGCCGCCGCCTGCACCACGGCGACCCGCCGGAGCTGCGTCAGATCCGGTGAGCCCCGACCTCGCCGCCCTTCTCCTCTCCTTCCTCACTGCATTCTCTCTCTCCCTCACAGGGCGGCGCCGCCGCCATGGATGCCAGCGCCGCCGCCGAAGTTCTTGTCGGCCTCCGGTGCCGCCAAGCACGGGAATGGGCTCCCCGGCCTCGCCCTCCTCCAGATCCGTCGGGTCCCGTGCTCCTCGCCGGTTCCCTGCCGTCTTGCGCCACCGGAGGACAGCAGCGCCGCCAGCCTCGTCCCTCGGGAGGACGACGACCGCCCAGCCTCGCGCGTCCCTGGGCCTGCCGGCCTCTCTAAGGCCCATCTCTGCCGGCCCGCTACAGCCTCCCCACGAACCAGCCCAACACCGAGCCGGCCCTCTGAGCCGCAAGGTGAGCGTCGCCTCGCTATCCCGCGCCCTGAGCGTCAGTTAGTATCTTGCGCTCATCTCAGTTTTTTTTTTCGAAAACGACCAAGTCCCTGTTTTCTGACATTATCATGCCATGTTCATCATGCTGTATCTTTGCATCCGTAGCTCCTTTTCGTGCGTATAATATGTCAAATTGTTCGTCTCGACGAATACTTCATTTCATTCCATTGCATTATTTTCATTTGAGCTCATCTTGGAGCCCGAAATGCTGTTGGAAGAGTGCATGTTGATGTTAATCTGCTGAAACTGTTATAACTTGCTCATTTGTCATTTTTGCCATGATTGATGTGTGCATCCTATGAGGTTGATGTCTTCATGTGTTTTGATCTAGGCCATGCCATCTTTCCAGGGGTGTATGCCATGTATTTTTGTGATCAATGTGGTGACTAGCACAAGCATGCAAACTAGGCTTCGTGATATTGCTGATTTTAGTGCCTGTTCTGCTGTTATTTTGATGCCATGTAAACTTGATGCTACAGAGAGATCCATGCATATTTTGAGATACTTCAGTAAGGGTGTTTTGTATGGTTATTGTATATCCATTCATTCCCTTGTTTGCAATTATGGAGTAGTCTAGCATGTCATTTTGGTGCTCTACTTTTGCTTCAAAATGTTTCCCGGCAGATTGTTTACTTGTTATTCAATTTAGCCAAGGTTGCTATAGTTCATCCTTGCATGCTATGGACTTGTTCTTGCCTTGGTTGGTTACAAAAACATGTCTTATTGATGATGCTATGCTTATCTTGTCATGCAATGACTTGTGGTGAGTGAATCGAGCTTGTTAAGTAGGGTAGTTGCTGTTGCTGTTTTCCTGGCAGATTCTGTTATATTTTGTTGCTATGTTAACATGTTGCTACTAATCATTCTATGCATAATCTGGAGATGTCATATAAACATGTTTTGATCTACATGTCATGCTCTATCCATCCATGCCCCTGGTAGAATTTATAGCTTGCTGTAGCTTGTTCATTTCTTGCTCCAAAGTTGCTTGATAATGTTGCTATCAGCCTGTTAACATTAAGTTCAATGTTTCCATGATTGTTTCCTAGTGATCCATGCACCCTATGACCTTGCTCTTGCCATGCTTAGCTTCACAAACATGCCTTCTTACTGTTGGGTGCCTTGCCATGCCATGTATTGCTCTGTGGTGAGTGGTTCAAGCTCACCAACATGCCTACTTATTGTTGTTCCTGCCATGTTTGAATCTGTAATATAATTTGCCATGTTTACATGGGTGCCATCATATTTTCTGATCCTTTTTGGCTCATGGTCAGTAAGGGTCTTTTGATCTATGCTATTAGTAGGTTCACGCCATGCCTTTGTTTGCCATGATATGTTCATGTAACATGTTGTTTCATAGCTCTAAACATTGCAACCTGATGTTATTTCTGCAAAGTCTGAAACTGTTATTATTTGCAATCTTACCATGTCATTTTGAGCATGTTCTAGTGATTTCTGGAGATAGCTCAGTGTTCATGTTTTGTTATGCTTTACCTGTACTTCATACCCATGCCTTTTTTATTATGTTGGGGTGCTGTAGCTTGTTTTTTTGATGCTTGTAAGATGCCTAGTTGCTGTTATGGACAGATTGTTGTTATGACTTGTATAGAGTGTATGTGTTGCACCGTTGCTCTGTATTGAGAGTGCTCTATATGAAACTTGCTTGTTTTTGCATGTAGCTTCATATTATCATGTTGCATCCTTGTTTTGGTGTGTTTTCTTGATGTTTGAGTGCATTTTGCATCAATGCCATGCTTAACTTGTTTTGCTCATATCTTCTAGACCGTAGCTCCAAATCTAATGAACTTTATATGTAACTTGAGTAGAATTTCGTGTAGATCATCTTGGTGCTCTTTAACTTGCTGTTTAACAACTTCAACTTAAGGTTTATTCAGATCTGGACCAATTTCGAAATTTGCATATGAGGACTTACCGGAATTGTTATGTGTTGTTCCCGGCCTCATTTAAACTTGCCTTGATGTGTTGTTCTTGTTTGCATCATCTTTTGCCATGAGTAGCCTCATCTTGCTTTGTCATGCATCATGCTTGTTGTGCATCATGTCTTGTCTATGTGTGGTGTGTTTACCTATGTTGTGTGCTTCTTCTTGTTAGTTCCTGTTTTCGTTGCGATCGTGAGGATTCGTTCGTCTACATGTGGTTCGTCTTCGTGGCTTCATCTTCTTCATGGACTCGTTCTTCTTCCTTGCGGGGTTTCAGGCAAGATGACCGCTACCCTGGATCTCACTACTATCATTGCTATGCTAGTTGCTTCGTTCTATCGCTATGCTGCGCTACCTATTACCTGTTTATCAAGCCATCCCATATTGCCATGAACCTCTAACCTTTGACACCTTTCCTATGCAAACCGTTGTTTGGCTATGTTACCGCTTTTGCTCAGCCCTCTTATAGCGTTGCTAGTTGCGGTGAAGTTGAAGATTTCTCCATGGTGGGCAGGGTTATGTTGGGATATCACAATATCTCTTATATTATTAATGCATCTATATATTTGGTAAAGGGTGGAAGGCTCGGCCTTATGCCCGGTGTTTTGTTCCACTCTTGCCGCCCTAGTTTCCGTCATACCGGTGTTATGTTCCCGGATTTTGCGTTCCTAACGCTGGTCGGGTGATTTATGGGACCCCCGACAGTTCGCTTTGAATAAAACTTGTCCAAAGAAGGCCCAACCTTGGTTTTACCATTTGCCTCACCACCACCTACTTTTCCCTTGGGAGTCGCTCTCTCGAGGGTCATCTTTATTTTAGCCCCCGGCCGGTGCTTGTCTAAGTGTTGGTTCGAACCGAGTAGATGCGGGCCCCTCGGGAAACTCGAGGTCTGGTTTTACTCGTAGGATGTCTCATCCGGTGTTGCCACGAGAACGAGATATGTGCAGCTCCTATCGGGATTGTCGATTGCATCGGCGGCTTTTGCTGGTCTTGTTTTACCATTGTCGAAATGTCTTGTAAACCGGGATTCCGAGACCGATCGGGTCTTCCGGGAGAAGGTCTATTCCTTCGTTGATCGCGAGAGCTTGTCATGGGCTTGTTGGGACACCCCGCAGGTATAAACTTTCGAGAGCCGTGCCCGCGGTTATGTGGCAGATGGGAATTTGTTAATGTCCGGTTGTAGATAACTTGACACCAGATCCGAATTAAAACGCATCAACCGCGTGTGTAGCCGTGATGGTCTCTTCTCGGCGGAATCTGGGAAGTGAACACGGTTTCTGTGTTATGATTGACGTAAGTAGGTGTTCAGGATCACCTCTTGATCATTGCTAGTTGACGACCATTCCTTTTGCTTCTCTTCTCGCTCTTATTTGCGTATGTTAGCCACCATACTTGCTTAGCCGCTGCTGCAACCTCACCACTTTACCCCTTCCTTTCCCATTAAGCTTTGCTAGTCTTGATACCCATGGTAATGGGATTCTTTGAGTCCTCGTGGCTCACTGATTACTACAACAACAGCTTGCAGTACAGGTTATGCGATGATCATGGCGCGAGAGCGATGCTTGCTTGCGTTGAGTTCTTCTTCCGCTTCTTCTTCGATCGGGGATAGGTTCCGTGTCGGCACTGGGCTAGCAGGTGGTGGATATTGTTTGAGTTTCTGTTTATGATTCATCCGTAGTCGGATGTTGTTCTTGTACATTGTATTGTTGTATTCGTGTGGCATTGTATGCCTTTTGTATGTATCCCCATCTATTATGTAATGTTGATGTAATGATATCCACCTTGCAAAAGCGTCTCAATATGCGGGTCTATCCTTGGTGGGACCTTCGAGTTCCTTTTGGATAGGGTCGCATATTGGGCGTGACACACCACGTGATGATTGGGTGTGATAGGCTCTGCATTCAAATACAACGGGTGCAAAACAGTTGCACACGTGGAATACTCAGGTTAAACTTGACGAGCCTAGCATATAACAGATATGGCCTCGGAACACGGAGACCGAAAGGTCGAGCGTGAATCATATAGTAGATATGATCAACATATTGATGTTCACCGTTGAAACTACTCCATCTCACGTGACGATCGGACATGGTGTAGTTGATATGGATCACGTAATCACTTAGAGGATTAGAGGGATGTCTATCTAAGTGGGAGTTCTTAAGTAATATGATTAATTGAACTTAAATTTATCATGAACTTAGTACCTGATAGTATTTTGCTTGTCTATGTTTGTTGTAGATAGATGGCTCGTGTTGTTGTTCCGTTGAATTTTAATGCGTTCCTTGAGAAAGCAAAGTTGAAAGATGATGGTAGCAATTACACGGATGGGTCCCAGAACTCGAGGATTATCCTCATTGTCTGCATTGAAGAATTACGTCCTGGAAGCACCGCTGGGTGCCAGCCTGCCATCGATGCAACCGACGATGTTAAGAACGTCTGGCAGAGCAAAGATGATGACTACTCGATAGTTCAAGTGTGCCATGCTTTACGGCTTAGAACCGGGTCTTCAACGACGTTTTGAACGTCATGGAGCATATGAGATGTTCCAGGAGTTGAAGTTAATATTTCAAGCAAATGCCGGATTGAGAGATATGAAGTCTCCAATAAGTTCTATAGCTGCAAGATGGAGGAGAATAGTTCTGTCAGTGAACACATACTCAAAATGTCTGGGTATAATAATCACTTGATTCAACTGGGAGTTAATCTTCCTGATGATAGTGTCATTGACATAATTCTTCAATCACTTCCACCAAGCTACAAGAGCTTCGTGATGAACTATAATATGCAAGGGATGGACAAGACTATTCCCGAGCTCTTCGCAATGCTAAAAGCTGCGAAGGTAGAAATCAAGAAGGAGCATCAAGTGTTGATGGTTAATAAGACCATCAGTTTCAAGAAAAAGGCAAAGGGAAGAAGAAGGGGAACTTCAAGAAGAACAAGAAACAAGTTGTTGCTTAAAAGAAGAAACCCAAGTCTGGACCTAAGCACGAGATCGAGTGATTCTACCGCAAGCGGATCGACACTAGAAGCGGAACTGCCCCAAGTATTTGGCGGATAAGAAGGATGGCAAAGTGAACAAAGGTATATGTGATATACATGTTATTGATGTGTACCTTACTAATGCTCGTAGTAGTACTGGTATTTGATCTTGGTTCATTGCTAATATTTGCAACTCAAACAGGGACTACAGATTAGCTTAAGATTGGCTAAGGACGAGGTGACGACGCGTGGGAAATGGTTCCAAAGTCGATGTGATCGCGGTCGGCACGCTACCTCTACATCTACCATCGGGATTAGTTTTAGACCTAAATAATTGTTATTTGGTGCGGCGTTGAGCATGAACATTATATCTGGATCTTGTTTGATGCGAGACGGTTATTCATTTAAATCGAGAATAATGGTTGTTCTATTTATATGAGTAATATCTTTTATGGTCATGCACCCTTGAAGAGTGGTCTATTTTTATTGAATCTCGATAGTAGTGATACACATATTCATAGTGTTGAAACCAAAAGATGCAGAGTTAATAATGATAGTGCAACTTATTTGTGGCACTGCCGTTTAGGTCATATCGGTGTAAAGCGCATGAAGAAACTCCATACTGATGGGCTTTTGGAATCACTTGATTATGAATCACTTGGTACTTGCGAACCATGCCTCATGGGCAACATGACTAAAACGTCGTTCTCCGGAACTATGGAGCGAGCAACTGATTTGTTGGAGATCATACATACTAATGTTTGTGGTCCAATGAATGTTGAGGCTCGCGGCGAGTATCGTTATTTTCTCACCTTCACAGATGATTTGAAACACAAGTCTGAAACATTTGAAAAGTTCAAAGAATTTCAGAGTGAAGTGGAAAATCATCATAACAAGAAAATAAAATTTCTACGATCTGATCGTGGAGGAGAATATTTGAGTTACGAGTTTGGTCTACATTTGAAACAATGCGGAATAGTTTCGCAAGTCACGCCACCCGGAACACCACAACGAAATGGTGTGTCCGAACGTCGTAATCGTACTTTACTAGATATGGTGCGATCTATGATGTCTCTTACTAATTTACCGCTATCGTTTTGGGGTTATGCTTTAGAGACGGCCGCATTCACGTTAAATTGGGACCATCAAAATCCGTTGAGACGACGCTGAAGGAAATATGCCCTAGAGGCAATAATAAAGTTATTATTTATTTCCTTATTTCATGATAAATGTTTATTATTCATGCTAGAATTGTATTAACCGGAAACATAATACATGTGTGAATACATAGACAAACAGAGTGTCACTAGTATGCCTCTACTAGACTAGACAATAATAAAGTTGTTGTTTGATTAACAAGGTAACATGACCCATTCCATTAGCTTAGCACCCGATCGTTTAGTATGTTGCTATTGCTTTTATCCATGACTTATACATGTTCCTATAACTATGAGATTATGCAACTCCGCTTACGGAGGAACACTTTGGTACTACCAAACGTCACAACGAATCGGGTGATTATAAAGGAGTACTACAGGTGTCTCCAAAGGCGATGTTGGGTTGGCGATTTCGAGATTAGGATTTGTCACTCCGATTGTCGGAGAGGTATCTCTGGGCCCTCTCGGTAATACACATCACTTAAGCCTTGCAAGCATTACAACTAATGAGTTAGCTGTGAGATGATGTATTACGGAACGAGTAAAGAGACTTCTTTGGTAACGAGATTGAACTAGGTATTGGATACCGACGATCGAATCTCGGACAAGTAACATACCGATGACAAAGGAACAACGATGTTGTTATGCGGTCCGACCGATAAAGATCTTCGAGAATATGTAGGAGCCAATATGGGCATCCAGGTCCCGCTATTGGTTATTGACCGGAGACGTGTCTCGGTCATGTCTACATTGTTCTCGAACCGTAGGGTCCGCACGCTTAAGGTTTCGATGACGGTTATATTATGAGTTTGTGTATTTTGATGTAGCGAAGGAGTTCGGAGTCCCGGATGTGATCACGGACATGACGAGGAGTCTCTAAATGGTCGAGACATAAAGATTGATATATTGGACGGCTATATTCGGACACCGGAAAGGTTCCGGAACTTTCCGGAAAAAACCGGAGTGCCGGAGGGGTTACCGGAACCCCCCGGGGAAGTAATGGGCCTTATTGTGCCGAGAGGGGAGAGAGAGGGCCGCACCAGGAGGTGGAGCGTGCCCCCCCAGGGGAGTCCGAATAGGACAAGAAGGGGGAGGCGCGGCCCCCCTTTCCCTCTCCCTCTCCCTCTCCTTCCTTCCCCCTTCCTCCTTCCTAGTTGGACTAGGAAAGGGGAGTCCTACTCCCACTAGGAGGAGGACTCCCCCCCTTGGCGTGCCTCCTAGGGCCGGCCGGCCCTCCCCCTTGCTCCTTTATATACGGGGGCAGGGGGGCACCCTAGAACACACAAGTTGATCCTTGAGATCGTTCCTTAGCCGTGTGCGGTGCCCCCCTCCACCATAATCCACCTCGGTCATATCGTTGCGGTGCTTAGGCGAAGCCCTGCGTCGGTAGAACATCAAGATCGTCACCACGCCGTCGTGCTGACGGAACTCTCTCTCCCCGAAGCTTTGCTGGATCGGAGCCCGAGGAGCGTCACCGAGCTGTACGTGTGTCAAGAACTGGAGGCGCCGAGTAACGGCGCTGGATCGGTTGGATCGCGAGGAGAACGACGACTACTTCCTCTACGCCAGATCGCTTCCGCTTCACCACGAGGGCGTGAGACAAGACTCTCCCCTCTCGTTGCTATGCATCACCATGATCTTGCGTGTGCGTAGGAAATTTTTTGAAATTACTACGTTCCCCAACAGACGCCTCATGAACTGTGGTTTGGCAAGAAACCAAAGTTGTCGTTTCTTAAAGTTTGGGGCTACGATGCTTATGTGAAGAAACTTCAACCAGATAAGCTCGAACCCAAATCGGAGAAATGTGTCTTCATAGGATACCCAAAAGAGACTGTTGGGTACACCTTCTATCACAGATCCGAAGGCAAGATTTTCGTTGCAAAATTCGGATCCTTTCTAGAGAAGAAGTTTCTCTCGAAAGAAGTGAGTGGGAGGAAAGTAGAATTTGATGAGGTAACTGTACCTGCTCCCTTAATTGGAAAGTAGTTCATCACAAGAACCGGTTCCTGTGACAACTACACCAATTAGTGAGGAAGCTAATGATATTGATCATGAAACTTCAGATCAAGTTTCTACCGAACCTCGTAGGTCTACCAGAGTAAGATCCGCACCAGAGTGGTACGGTAATCCTATTCTGGAAGTCATGTTACTTGACCATGACGAACCTACAAACTACGAGGAAGCGATGATGAGCCCAGATTCCGCAAAATGGCTAGAGGCCATGAAATCTGAGATGGGATCCATGTATGAGAACAAAGTATGGACTTTGGTTGACTTGCCCAATGATCTGTAAGCCATTGAGAATAAATGGATCTTTAAGAAGAAGACTGACGCTGATGGTAATGTAACTGTCTATAAAGCTCGACTTGTTGCGAAAGGTTTTCGACAAGTTCAAGGGGCGATGAGACTTTCTCACCCGTAGCGATGCTTAAGTTTGTCCTAATCATGTTAGCAATTGCTGCATTTTATGATTATGAAATTTGGCAAATGGATGTCAAAACTGCATTCTTGAATGGATTTCTGGAAGAAGAGTTGTATATGATGCAACCGAAGGTTTTGTTGATCCAAAAGGTGCTAACAAAGTGTGCAAGCTCCAATGTCCATTTATGGACTGGTGCAAGCATCTCGAGTTGGAATAAATGCTTTGATAGTGTGATCAAAGCATATGGTTTTATATGAGACTTTTGGAGAAGCTCTGTATTTACAAGAAAGTGAGTGGGAGCTCAGTAGCATTTACGATATTATATGTAGATGACATATTATTAATTGGAAATGATATAGAATTTCTGGATAGCATAAAGGGATACTTGAATAAAAGTTTTTCAATGAAAGACCTCGGTGAAGCTGCTTACATATTGGGCATCAAGATTTATAGAGATAGATCAAGACGCTTAATTGGACTTTCACAAAGCACATACCTTGATAAAATTTTGAAAAAGTTCAAAATGGATCAGGCAAAGAAAGGGTTCTTGCCCGTGCTACAAGGTGTGAAATTGAGTCAGACTCAATGCCCGACCACAGCAGAAGATAGAGAGAAAATGAAAGATGTTCCCTATGCTTCAGCCATAGGCTCTATCATGTATGCAATGTTGTGTACTAGACCTGACGTGTGCTTAGCAATAAGCTTGGCAGGAAGGTACCAAAGTAATCCAGGAGTGGATCACTGGACAGCGGTCAAGAACATCTTGAAATACCTGAAAAGGACTAAGGATATGTTTCTCGATATGGAGGTGACAAAGAGCTAGTCGTAAATGGTTACGTCGATGCAAGCTTTGACACGATCCGGACGATTCTAAATCGCAAACCGGATACGTGTTTTTATTAAACGGTGGAGCTGTAAGTTGGTGCAGTTCTAAACAAAGCGCCGTGGCGGGATCTACATGTGAAGTGGAGTACATAGCTGCTTCGAAGCAGCAAATGAAGGAGTCGGATGAAGGAGTTCATTTCGATCTAGGTGTCATACCTAGTACATCGGGACCAATGAAGATCTTTCGTGACAATCTTGGTGCAATTGCCTTGGCAAAGGAATCCAGATTTCACAAGAGGACCAAGCACATCAAGAGACGCTTCAATTCCATCCGGGACCAAGTCCGGTGGGAGACATAGAGATTTGCAAGATACATACGGATCTGAATGTTGCACTCCATTGACTAAGCCTCTTCCACGAGCAAAACATGATCAGCACCAAGACTCCATGGGTGTTAGAATCATTCTTGTGTAATCTAGATTATTGACTCTAGTGCAAGTGGGAGACTGAAGGAAATATGCCCTAGAGGCAATAATAAAGTTATTATTTATTTCCTCATATCATGATAAATGTCTATTATTCATGCTAGAATTGTATTAACCGGAAACATAATACATGTGTGAATACATAGACAAACATAACGTCACTAGTATGCCACTACTTGACTAGCTCATTAATCAAAGATGGTTATGTTTCCTAACCATAGGCATGTGTTGTCATTTGATTAACGGGATCACATCATTAGGAGAATGATGTGATTGACATGACCCATTCCGTTAGCCTAGCACTTGATCGTTTAGTATATTGCTATTGCTTTCTTCATGACTTATACACGTTCCTATAACTATGAGATTATGCAACTCCGTTTACGGAGGAACACTTTGGTGCTACCAAACGTCACAACGAATCGGGTGATTATAAAGGAGTACTACAGGTGTCTCCAAAGGTACATGTTGGGTTGGCGATTTTGAGATTAGGTTTTGTCACTCCGATTGTCGGAGAGGTATCTCTGGCCCTCTCAAGAATGCACATCATTATAAGCCTTGCAAGCAATGTAGCTAATGAGTTAGTTACAGAATGATGCATTACGTAACGAGTAAAGAGACTTGCCGGTAACGAGATTGAACTAGGTATTGGATACCGACGATCGAATCTCGGGCAAGTAACATACCGATGACAAAGGGAACAACGTATGTTGTTATGCGGTTTGACCGATAAAGATCTTCGTAGAATATGTAGGAGGCAATATGGGCATCCAGGTGCCGCTATTGGTTATTGACCGAGAATGGTTCTAGGTCATGTCTACATAGTTCTCGAACCCGTAGGGTCCGCACGCTTAACGTTACGATGATAGTTTTATTATGAGTTTATAAGTTTTCATGTACCGAAGTTTGTTCGGAGTCCCGGATGTGATCACGGACATGACGAGGAGTCTCGAAATGGTCGAGACATAAAGATTGATATATTGGAAGCCTATGTTTGGACATCGGAAGTGTTCCGGGTGAAATCGGCATTTTACCGGAGTACCGGGAGGTTACCGAAACCCCCCGGTGACCTAATGGGCCTTATTGGGCCTAGTGGAGGAAGAGGAGAGGAGGCCAAGGGGCAGCCGCGCGCCCCTCCCCCCCAAGTCCGAATAGGACAAGGAGGGGGCGCCCCTTTCCTTTCCCCCCTCTCCTCCTTCCCCCCAAGTCCTAGTCCAACTAGGGAAAGGGGGGAGTCCTACTCCCGGTGGGAGTAGGACTCCTCCGGCGCGCCTCCTCCTAGGGCCGGCTACACCCCCCTTGCTCCTTTATATACGGGGGCAGGGGGCACTCTAGGACACACAAGTTGATCTACGTGATCGTTCCTTAGCCGTGTACGGTGCCCCCCTCCACCATATTCCACCTCGGTCATATCGTCGCGGAGTTTAGGCGAAGCCCTGCGCTGGTAGAACATCATAATCGTCACCACGCCGTCGTGCTGACGGAACTCATCCCTGACACTTTGCTGGATCGGAGTCCGGGGATCGTCATCGAGCTGAACGTGTGCTGAACTCGGAGGTGCCGTACGTTCGGTACTTGGATCGGTCGGATCGTGAAGACGTACGACTACATCAACCACGTTGTCATAACGCTTCCACTTACGGTCTACGAGGGTACATGGACAACACTCTCCCCTCTCGTTGCTATGCATCACCATGATCTTGCGTGTGCGTAGGAAAATTTTGAAATTACTACGTTCCCCAACACTACAGAATATTATTCAGGCATATCAATCTGATGATGAAGAGCCTCCTTTGCTGCAAGAACAGAATCTGGATGCTGCACTGCCTGCTGAACCTCCTCATGCTCAAAATGTTGCAAACCATTTGCAGATTGTTGCAGTCAGTCCTACACCTAGGTTTGAGGAGGCAGCTGCCCCTGTTGTCATTCCTGTTGGTCAAGTTTTGGACTCTGATGCCAATGTCCATCAAGTTGGAGATGTTGGGGAACCTATCTTGGTTTCTACCTTGCCCTTGGCAGACTCAGGGGCTTCTGGAATTTTTATGCCTTCTTAGGCTGCTAGCTCTTTAGATGGAGCCATATATTGCAACCCTGGACACATCACTACTTCCAGAGGAAGCCTTGAGCCAGTTGCAAACCTGGAGGATCTTCAACCTGGGCTCCAAGGTAACTGGGTCAACCAGATTGATGAGCACTTCAGCATGGCACCTTCTCTTCTTGGTTTGAAATATATTCAACTTGCTGCATCTGCTAATAATGATCTTGTTGTCTCCGAAGAAGGACTTTTGTTGTGGAAAAAGCACTTTCAGGAGCAATCTGTGGATAATAAGAGTTCTTTCATTGCCAACATTCATGTAAGTTGGTTTAACTATATTGTCCACCTACTTCTGTCACCTGATAAGTTTGAATGGACTGTTAAAATGTTAAAGTCTGGAATGTGGGAACTTGTCTCTGCTGTGGAAAACATGGATCATGCTTTCATATTTTACATTCCTCATAAGTGTCCTGCTTCTCATGCACCTATTTGTCAAGCCATTGACATTGAGGACCAACTTAACAAAGATAAGGGCAAGGAAAATATTGGACTAGCTTCCAATGTGCCTGATGTGGAGTCCCAGTACTTACTGCAGCCTTTTGGCTCTGAAAAATTGAGGAAGAGAAGGAGTGGGAAGACCCCCTGGTTGAAACAGAGGTAAGGAGAAATGATAGAATCAAAAAGGATAATGCTGGTTATAAAAGAAATTCTTGCTCAAATTCTAAATGTCTGCCTTGCAATGCTGCCCCTCCAATCATTCCAAAGTCAGTTGTTAAAAACCTCACTGCCTCTTTCTGTAAGGTTGCTGAGCGGGAACTGGAGGACAAGCTGGCTGAGAAGCCCATGAGAAGGCAAGATGAGGAGTTGGTCAAGGTGCCCTTGGCCAAAGGAGAGTACAACCTATCCAACTCTTCTTGATGTTAGTTGCCATCAGTTGGAATAGGGTTTTAAGGGGTAGTGTGTTTGGACCTTGTTGTTCTTACTGGGATTTCTCAATGAATATTGTAATGCTGGGAGAATGGTACTTTATGGATCTTGTGGACTTGCTGGTGTACTCTATTATTAAGACCTATATGATGTATGGTTTGTGGATGTTGTGCTGCTCTTGTGATGTGCTGTGCTTCATGGTATTGTGCTTTTTGTCCTTCCTCTTGGTTAATCAAGTGCTGGTGCTTGATTACTGGTGCAGAAATTGCTATTGTTCTCATGAATAACACAAACAGAAATTGGAATATCCTTAACTGGAATATTAGAGGGATGAATTCTGAAGATAAATGGTTGGCTATAATGCAGAAAATTGATGAGAGTGACTGCAGCATCTTGTGTCTTCAAGAAACTAAAAGAGAGTCTTTTGATACAGCTTACATAAAAAATTTCTGTCCTAACATAATTAATAAATTTGCTTTCCTCCCATCTGTTGGAGCTTCTGGGGGGATGCTAGTTGCTTGGAATGGATCACAGTTTGCTGGAGAAGTTATTGCTCAAAACAGATTCTCTCTCTCGATCCAATTTACCAGCTTATTATCCAATCAGTCATGGATCCTAACTAACATATATGGTCCCTGTGACCCACAGGACAAAGTTGACTTCATCAATTGGTTTTTGAATATTCACATGCCTACACATGTGGACTGGATTCTTATGGGAGACTTTAATCTTATGAGAGCTCCTTCAGACAGAAACAGACTTGGTGGATATGTTAATGACATGCTTTTGTTTAATGAGGCAATCAACAATCAAGGTTTAATTGAATTACCTTTGCAGGGAAGAAAGTTCAGTTGGAGTAACATGCAGCATGATCCTCTTTTGGTCAAACTGGATTGGTTTTTTACTTCTGCCTCCTGGATGACCACTTTCCCAAACACCGTAGTGCTACCTCTTGCAAAACCTATATCTGATCACTTGCCTTGTGTTATTAAAATTGGCACTTCTATTCCAAAAGCAAGAGTGTTTAGATTTGAAAACTATTGGCTGCAACACTCATACTTTAAACAGGTGGTTGCTGCTGCGTGGAGCATCCCATTGGGAAACCGTGATGCTGTTAAAAATTTGAATGCAAAATTTAAGAACTTGAGGAGAGCTTTGAAGTTGTGGGCCAGGTCTTTATCTTGTTTGAAAGCTCAAATTGCCAAGCTTAATGAGCTCATCTTTCTTTGGGATTTTTTGAGGAATTCAGAGAATTGGACATTCATGAATGGAACTGTAGGGCTATCCTAAAAGAGCAGCTGCTCATTCTTCTCAGGAACCACAAGATCTACTGGAAGCAAAGGGAAAAAATTAAGGGGGTCAAATTTGGAGATGAAAACACAAAATTCTTCCATACTAAAGCCTCAATCAATTACAGGCACAATCATATTGCTGTTCTTCAAAATGATGAGCAAGTGGAAATATCTGATCATGCTGGGAAAGCTGCAATTCTCTGGGAAGCTTATAAGAAAAGAATGGGAACATCTCACAAAACCTCTATGCACTTCAATTTGGACTCCCTTTTTGGTCCCAGGCAGGATCAAACACTTTTTGATAACTTGGAGCTACCTTTCACTGAGGAAGAAATTAATGATGTTGTCAAGGATCTTCCACTTGACAAATCACTAGGTCCAGATGGTTTCAACAATGAATTTTTGAAATATTGTTGGGATATTATTAAAGGGGATGTGCTTAGATTTATTCAGGACTTTCATGTTGGGAAAATCTCAATTGAGAGCTTAAACACTTCCTACATCACCCTAATTCATAAAGGAAGCACTCCTATGACAGCACATGACTTCAGGCCTATTTCTCTCCTTAATTGCTGTCTTAAACTTGTCACTAAGTTGTTGGCTAACAGGCTACAGAAAGTGATTCTCAAATTGGTGCACATTAACCAATATGGTTTCCTCAAGGAAAGGTCCATCCATGACTGCTTGGGTTGGGCATATGAGTATCTGCATCAATGTCATAAGTACAGAGAAGAAATTGTTGTGCTTAAACTAGATTTTGAAAAGGCTTTTGACACCATTGAGCACCAGGCAATTTTGGAGATCTTAAAGGCCAAAGGTTTTGGAGACAGATAGATCAACTGGATTAAAATGTTGTTCACTTCTGCATCATCTGCTATCATGCTTAATGGTGTTCCTGGCAAGAAGTTTTACTGTCTTAGGGGGCCGGGCAAGGAGATCCTCTGTCACCACTATTATTTCTGCTTGCTGCAGACTTGCTTCAGTCAATTCTTAACAAGGCCATGCATCTGGGTTTGCTATCTTCACCTCTATAAGTGCAATCATGTCCTGACTTTCCCATTGTCCAGTATGCTGATGACACTCTGGTTCTTCTCCAGGCCGATGCAAAGCAACTTCATTGCCTCAAAGCACACCTCAATACTTTTGCAGATGCTACTGGCCTTAAAGTGAATTATAATAAATCAAGTCTTATCCCAATTAATGTGCCAAAGGACAAGGTGGAAATCTTGACAAATACTTTCCATTACAAAAGAGAATCTTTCCCCATTCAGTATTTGGGAACACCCTTGGGTCTTCATAAACCAACTGTGGAGCAATGCTTTCCTCTTGTCACAAGACTGCAGAAGAAGCTTGTGGGTTTATCTTCTTTCATGACACTGGCTGGGAGATTGTTGCTAGTAAAATTTGTTTTAAACTCTGTTGATTTACCTAATGGGATGCCTTGATTGCCTGTCACCATTAAAACCCAAGCTATCAAGTTTTTGAGGCCACTGTCTCTGGAGAGGCCCTGACCTAGAGGATCACAGGCCTGCCATGGTGGCTTGGCGCACTGTTTGTAGACCTAAGGATCAAGGAGGTCTGGGGGTGATGGATATTTTTGTTCAAAACAAAGCTCTGTTTCTCAAGAATTTACACAAGTTTTATAATAGGCATAACATTCCATGGGTCAACTTGATTTGGGAAACTTACTATACCAATGATTTGTTGCCTGGCAGTAATTGGGTTGGATCTTTTTGGTGGAAGGCAAATCTCAAGCTCATTGATAATTTCAAATCCTTGGCCAGATGTCACATAGGGTGTCGGTGTACTAAGGTAGGGGTACCCCAGTACCCCAACTTGTGCACGGGCAGTTGCAGCTCCCCGTGGCAAGGCTTGTCACGTGCACGCCGAAGACCTTCCTGCTCCATGTAAAGCCATTCAAGAACAAAGTGTACAAGACTGAAGATCGAGACCCCGGCAAGCGGAGCTTGCCGGGAAGGCCATTCCAGGCTCAAGATTACATCACTCACGCAAGGCCCCGGCGAGAGGAGCTCGTCGGGAAGACTAGAAGATTACATCATAGAAGACACGCCTCGGCTGCATGCGTCTCGGCGAGGGCCCGGGAGCGGCAAGTTACTGAGCCGGCAAGCTCCTGCCCGGCAAAGTCAAGATCCCGCAAGGTGCTTGCCGGAAGGAGGCGCCAGGTGTGCTGCGCTCAGCTCATCCCCCACGCGCCGCCTGGGCCTTTCCAGAACGCAGCGTGGCGGATGGCTGTGCAGACTGGGGACACGGTGGCATTTCACGGTGGTGGATCCATCGCTGCGTGGCGACGGAGACGCAAGGCGGGAGCTTTTGGGGTCGACGGCGACGGCATTAAATGCCCTTGTCCCCTCTGTCAAAAGTAGGTAGAAACCACTGCTCATGCACTGTGGCTTCACTGTTCAAGACTGCTCCAGCTACCACCTCTTTTACCTTTTACCCCTTTCTCCACGCTGACACATCGGTGACCCTTGCACTATAAAAGGAGGCCCATGCACAACGAGGGGGTTCGCCATTCGACTCATTCAACGCTATAACGCCACCATACGCCATTCTCTTGAGCAAGATCAAATACAAACACAAGCAGCAAGAGGGGTTTTATCTCTCCGGAGAGCCCCAGCCGGGTAAAAACCCGCCCGCTGGTTTCGCTCGATCCGCTCTCAGGCCTCCTCCGCCTCGCGACCGCGACTTCACGAAGGGGCCCTGGCCCTATAGGTGCCGCGGGCGGCGGGCTCCCTGCATCTTTGGCGCGCGCGGTAGGGGCGCCGAGGTTGTCGCGGACTGATCCGGCGTCTCGCTGGCGGCGCGCGTCATCAACCTCTCCGATTTCATCAAGAAACTCGCTAACGATTACGCCATGGCCCTCAAGAAGAAGGCTTGGGGCTGCAGCCCGCTGCGTTTCTTCCGCCGCCCCGGAGCAGCGGTGGGCGGAGGAGACGCCGACGGAAGGTGGTCGCCGCCGAAGACACTCGCGGCGCCACTCAGATCCAAGGACGGACGGGTGACCGCGCCGGTCTCTATGGACCCGCGTCCGTCTCAACAAGACGACGACCCAGCAGCGCCATACCACGGAGGTGGTATCCGCCGCCGGGACAAGGACACGCCGGAGGCTCGCGGACGCCTGTGCCAACGCCCGGACACGGCAAAGTGAAGGCGCCGGAGGACCTCGCCTTCTAACACCGTTAGGAGTCCGAGCCTACCCGCTCCTCGCACCGCCGCTCCGCTCCCCTCCACTCCAGCGAAGCGCTCGTAAGGGCGAATCGCTCGACTTCTCCAGCGGCGGACAAAGCCAAGACCGAGGGCTACCATCAAGAGCTCGGTCGCCGCTAATAACGATTTTTCACAGCAGCCGGCGACCTCGCGCCGCGCAAGCCGAGAAGACGAAGGCCAACGGTGACAAGGCCGCCGGGTGCAACGCTGCACTCCCCGCCGCAGAAGCAAAAGACGCCGCCCTGCTGGAACAACGCCGACGACGGCTCCACGGCGCTGCCGGATCCGCGGGCTCGCGGGATCAACGCCAGTCTCGACGACCGGCGATAAGAAGACGCCGGACCACGATCGAGCGCCGCCGAAACTCGGCGACAATCGATCAGAGCTGGAACGCTGCCGACGCAGACGCGCCGGTGAACCAGGCGACTTGTCAGACGCTGCGGCGAGCTGCCCTGCGTTCACCCGCGAAGCTGCGCGCGCCCAAAGGGCTCCAAAGATGAAGAACGTCAAGCCCGACGCATCGGAGAAGTACGACGGCAAGACGCACCTCGGAGTTCCTCGGTGTCACACCATCGCGGTGCAGCTGCCGGAGGGCGCGACGACAAGATTTCGGCGAACTACTTCCGCCAGGCTTAGGCCGAACGCTCGTTTTGGCTTATGCACTTGCCGGAAGGCTCCATTTCTTCTTGGGCCGACCTTTGCCATCGGTTTGTTGGCGCCTTCACCGGGCGGCCACAAACCCCACGGCCAGAGAGCGATTCCACATTTTGGCCCGTATGAAGGGGAATCCTGCGCAAGTATATCCAACGCTTCACCGTGTGCAAAGACAACATCCCGATGTCCACCTCGCGCGGTTATCGGCAAGATTCCACCGAACGCGGCGTAATCGCCGATGCGTGAAGAAATGGCGATGACCAAGATTCGAGACGTCAGCGAGCTCTATGCCCTGGCTGACAAGTGTGCACGCGCGGAGGAGGGGAGGAGACTCCCCGGGGAGGATGCTAGCACAGGAGGAAGCGATAGCGACGACAACGCCCCGGCAAGCAAGAGCCGGCGGCGGAACAACCAAAGGAAGAACAAGAAAGAGGTGCTTGCCGCCGAGAAGCCCGGCAAGGAGGCTCCCGCCAAGCAAACGCAGGGTTGCTTCTCCGGCAAGGAGCCTGCCCCTGTAGCGGCAGCCGACAAGCAGGGCGGCTCCGACAAGCAATATGCAAAATCCACCGCACTAAGGGCCACGATCTCACCAATCGCAAGCGCTGCCGAGTACCTCGCCGAGCAGCAAAAAGCTGAGTACGAGAGGCGCGACAAGGAGAAGGCCCAAGGTGGCGGGGAGAACCAGCAAGAAGCGCCGCTCAATGGCCGGGAGGACGCCGCGACAAGGCTAAGCAGCGGCAAGGTGATCGACCTCCCGGGCCGCGATAAAGATGAAGAAGACGACGGCGAGGATATGGAGGATGAGGATGACGGTGAGCAGGAGTTCGAAGGCCACGGAAGTCCTGTGAAGAAGACGGCGCCACCGGCGGGTGCTCGGTGCTGCGCCCGCAAGCGCACCTCTCCGAGTGCAGCGCTGCCGCCGAGGACGCGCCATCGAGCTCCACCGGCAGCGGCCCGGCAAGGGCAACTCGTGCCCAGCCCGCAAGAATAGCTCGTGCTACTCGCAAGCGCACCTCTCCGGAGTGCCGCGCCGCCGAGAACGTGCCATCGAGCTCCACCCGCCAAGAGGGCAAAGAAAGTAGCAAGAACAGCTCTGGCGCCCGCTCCGCAAGCGCACTTCTCCGGCGCCACCGCCGAGGACGTGCCATCGAGCTCTACCACCCGATTTCAAACTTTTGAGTTGTATTCCTGAAATTTCATACCTTGTATGGAGAACTCAGGCGATGGGGATCGAAGTCGTGGGCAAGTTGCGCCCTCGATCCGCTTCGAGTCCGCTTAACGATGAAGGCGCGCTACAACTAGCCCGACAAATTCTTCCTGCCGGAGGCAACACCGCCAGCGGGCTGCTGATGTTCCGACTCAGCAAGTGTGTTTGCGCGGTCCCCCAAAGCGTGAGGGTGAAAACATACGAGGGGGGAAATCAAGGGAGAAGCGCGGCCTTGCCGGATCGCAGAAGAGTAGAAAAGCTAAGTCATCCGAGCTTTTGTGCAAAGCACTACTTGGTTCCATGCATTTTTATGTTATGTTCCTCGTGCTTGCGTTTTTGTGCGCGATGCTGCGGCGCTGAAGGAACCTACCCGCTGGTAGCCGATCCTTATCTTGCTTCCGAGCACACTCAACGATTTAAGTGAGCTGCGCTAAGTGCCGCGCCCTTGTTTCGTTTTCGAGTCCGCCAAGCAACCTAAGTGCGTTGCGACTAGTCATGCAAGGTTGCTTGCGGTAGGACCTTGGCCGACAAGCTGCTTCGAAGTTCAAAGATCTCAAAGACTTCGCGACAAGGGCCACTTTGCCGCAAGTCTCCCCGAAGCGTGGGGTGAAAGCGCACAAAGGATGCAAAGTAGAGGGTGTAACGAGCAAGCCCCGCCAGAAGATGCCCTTCAGATGAAAAACTTGTGCGCCGAGGAGCTGGTCGTTTGGGCCGTTGCCTTTGGTTTGTTTCCGAGTCCGCTCAACAAACACAAGCTGCTAGAACCGGCCCGCAAGGTTGTTGTCGGAAGCAACACCGCCAATGGCTGCCGATGTTCGCGACTCAGCAAGCGTGTTCGCGCCGGCAAGCTTCCCGAGAGCGTAGAGTGTAAACATACGAAGGGCAAGGCACGGCATCGCGTTGCAAGTTGCATAGGAAGGATTTATATACGTATACATGCACATGATGAAGCTGTTGCAGAACTAGCTCAGCTGTTTTCATGGCTGAAATTGCAGCAACAAAGAGAAGTCAGAAGAGCACACCAGCACCTGGATTTTGGCGGAGCCAGAGTCGCCGGGGGCTGCGAGTGCCAAGGTCCCTCCCCGGCAAGCTAGGGTCGCCGGGGGCTGCGAATCAGATAAGTTTTTCATCCTCGTCATGCATCCTCTCATGGACCGGGAAAGCGGAGTTGCGTCTTTGAACGAAGCGTGTCTTGTAAAACCCATGCGCGGAGGAGCGAGTCGTGGCCTGGGCTTGCGCCTTTGTTTTGTTCCCGAGTCCGCTCGGCGAACACAAGTGTGCTGCTGCACCCTTATCTTGCTTTCGAGCACGCCAAGCTTAAAGTGAGCTGCGACAAGCTTCGCGCCCTTGTTTCGCTTTTCGAGCCTGCTCAGCAAGTTAAGCGCGAATCGCCCGGCAAGGTTGCTTGCCGGAAGCAACACCGCCAGCTGGCTGCCGATGTCCCGCGACTCAAGAAGCGTGTTCGCACCGCAAGCTCCCAAAGCGAGGGAACATTCAAGGCACGAAGTCAAGTAAAAGACGCAGTCCGACAAGCATTCCCCTCTTTTCATTAAAAACGTCCCAGTTTAATACAAGTCCATGGAGGATGAAAAACATGATAGAGAGGATTACATATTTTAAAAGCAACTAAGGCCCGAGGGCTTACAAATTGAAAGATAAGATGCCCGTGATCCCTCTCTGCTTTCTCGCTCAGAGTTCAGAGGTAGGTCAAGGAGTCCCCGGCAAGAGGAGCTTGCCGGGAAGGGCAAAAGGGGCGCCTAGGAGGTCGTGGCGGAAGGCGCCCGCTGCGGCCTGCGGGTGGCGTGCCCTCAGGAGCTGCGCAAGGTGACGGGCATGGAGGAGCGCGCCCCCGGAGAGCTACGGGCGCCAGAAGACACCAAGAGAACTTCCCGGGCCGCCAGAGCTTGGCGGAGACGGAGGCGCCGAGGCGAGAGCTTGAAGACGGGTGGCGGACGTCAAGATACTGCCGAGGGCTCCTCGCCTCAGACTCTGATTTGACGGCCTTACCGCCACCCCTCTTCCTCTTCCGCAGCCTCCCACGCCACCGCCCAAGGAGACGGCCCCGGAGTTCAAGGCCGCGACCCGGATTACGGGTCGCCGGTGGCCGCGAGGCAGCGGTGTCCGACGCCTAGTCGACCCGCCATCCTCGCCGCCGCTGCCGCCCCCTCCTCGCCACTCGCCGAGGAGGGACCTTCGCTATCCGAGGAGCTGTCCACACAAAGATCTCGCCCGGGTCCCGAACTCCTCAAGACCTTGACGGCGAGAAGGTCGCCTCCATTAACTTGAAATGGAGGGTAAACCCGCCGCCAAGCCGTGGATCCGGCGAACGCCTTCCACCCTCGGTCGGTACATCACGCCGGGCTGGGGACACGACACTCACTCGAAAGTGCCGCTGATCCCGCAGCCCTCACGCGCAACTCCATCACGCCGGGTGGATCCGGTCCCATCGCGCCCGCGAACGGGCCGTAGCCGGAGGCGACGACGAGGCGCCGGGCGCAGCTTGATGAAGAACTCCCAAGGATCGTCTCGGTGTGGACCGCCGAGGGGCAGGAGCGGCGGAGGGGACGGCGGAGGCACGCCGCGCGACCGCCCCTCCCGCCCGCCTCGACCACGCCCTCGGCCTCGTCTGCGGCCTCGCCTCTCCCTCTCCCCTCGTGGCGGCTCCGCCGCCACGGGTGCGGGTAGGAGAGGTGCGCTGCTCGGAGGCAACCTCGCTGCCACCGCTGAAGAGCCGGGATTTCTCCTTCCATGGCGTAAAGAAGAATGTAAGCCGGAGGCGAAGGGAGAAGATGAAGTGTGAGACCATTGTGCTCCCCTTCCGCCCTTTTTAAAGGGCGAGGTGGGGGCTCAACCGCCCTGCCCGGCCAATCGGGAGGCGAGACGGGCAGAGGAGCGGAGTCGACTCATCGTCTCCGCCCGTGACGGCTCGGTCTCCCACCTTCGCCGCCCACGACCCCCGTGCATGAGGGCCGCGTGGCGAAAAAGTGGAGCCGGAGCGACGGGTGAGGTGACCTCGCCCTGCACCACAATCACGGGCGTGGATGCCTTAAAGACCGCACGCACCGCCCACTTCTCCCACGACGCCGCAATCGACGCGTGCCGTTACAGGGGGATGCTACCGATGCGGAAGTGGATTCGACGCGCCGTGGGCCGCGTGTGCTGCAGACTGCTTTTTGGGCTGGCCCAACAGCGCCAAGACTGTGTGTGGCCCAGCCCGGGGCTCTGTCGGTGTACTAAGGTAGGGGTACCCAAGACCCCAACTTGTGCACGGCAGTTGCAGCTCCAGCGGGAAGGCTTGTCACGCACGCCAAGACCTTCCTGCCCATGTAAAGCCATTCAAGAACAAAGTGTACAAGACTGAAGATCGAGACCCGGCAAGCGGAGCTTGCCGAAGGCCATTCTGTGCTCAAGATTACATCACTCACGCAAGGCCCCGCGAGAGGAGCTCGTCGGGAAGACTAGAAGATTACATCATAGAAGACACGCCTCGGCGGCTGCATGCGTCTTGGCGAGGGCCCGGAGCGGCAAGTTACAGAGCCCGCAAGCTCCGGGCCGGCAAGGTCAAGACCCCGCAAGGTGCTTGCTGGAAGGAGGCGCCAGGTGTCAAGGCCCAGCTCATCCCCCACGACGCCTCGGGCCTTTCCAGAACGCGTGGTGGATGGTCAGGCAGCCTGGGGACACGGTGGCATTTCACGGTGGTGGATCCATCGCCGTGGCGCACGGAGACGCAAGGGCGGAGCTTTTGGGGTCGACGGCGACGGGCATTAAATGCCCTTGTCCCCCTCGTCAAAAGTAGGTAGAAACCACTGCTCATGCAATCGTAGCTTCACTGTTCCTCAAGACTGCTCCAGCTACCACCTCTTTTACCTTTTACCCCTTTCTCCACGCTGACACTGTCGGTGACCCTTGCACTATAAAAGGAGGCCCATGCACAACGAGGGGGTTCGCCAGTTCGACTCATTCAACGCCATAACGCCACCATACGCCATTCTCTTGAGCAAGATCAAATACAAACACAAGCAGCAGAGGGGTTTTATCTCTCGGAGAGCCCCGGCTGGGTAAAACCCGCCTCAAGCGTGCTCGCCTCGATCTGCTCTCAGGCCTCCTCCGCCTCGACCAAGACTTCACGAAGGGCCCGGGCCCCATAGGTGCCCAGCAAGGGCGGGCTCCAAGCATAGGGGATGGTAAAAGTGCTCTATTCTGGTCTGATCTGTGGCATTCAGCTTGTTTACAGGACTTGTTCCCACACCTCTTCTCCTTTGTGAAGAACAAGAACACTCTCAGGCACACCATTATTCATCTTCAATTCTCGGAGGATCGGCCCACCTTCCTCTCACTGTGCAAGCCTTCCAGGAATTTGAAAGTATGGAAGACATTTGTTTTGCATTAAGGGTTTCTAACTCCCTGGATTGCACTGACACTTGGAGTTACATTTGGGGTAATGATCAATTTTCAGTTGCTAAGGCCTATAGAGTAATGATGGGAGTTAAAATAGTGCCCTAACAGTTCAACTGGTTTTGGAATAGCTCATGTCAGCCCAAGCACAAGGTGTTTTTTTGGAGATTACTTCATGACAGGCTCAATACTAGGAATCTTCTTCGCAGAAAAACATTCCATTTGGAAAGCTACAACAAGGTTGCCAATAATCGCCCGGGAGGAAACCTTGCAAAGATCTCTTTGGACCTGCCCTTTTGCAACCCAGTGTTGGGATCTAATACGCCCCTCAAGACAAGCTAATGTTTCTGTGCTTGAAGCTTTTGATGATCTCAAGCAGAAACTACATTTACCATTCTTCATGGAAATCATCATTCTAGTTGGCCAAACCAAACGGATAGATCAGACAGAAATACAAAGATATCATAATCATGCATAATAAAGTTCACAAAAGACTCAATTACTTTCAATGAATAATCTGACCATAAACACACAATTCATCGAATCCCAACAAACACACCGCAAAAGAAGACTACATCGGATAGAACTCCAAGAAGTTCGAGGAGAACATTCTATTGAAGATCAAAGAAAGAGAAGAAGTCATCTAGCTACTAGCTATGGACCGGTAGATCTGTGGTAAACTACTCACGCATCATCGGAAGGCAGCAAGGATGATGTAGAAGCCCTCCGTGATCGATTCCCCCTCCGACAGAGTACCGGAAAGGACCTCCAAATGGGATCATGGAAGAACAGAAGCTTATGGTGACAGAAAAAGTGTTTCAGGTGGCTCTTTGGGGTTTTTCCAATATTTGAGAATTTATAGAAGTGGAATTAGGTCAGATGGAGCCTCGTTGGGCCCACAAGGTAATAGGGCGTGGACCCCCTGGGCGCGCCCTATTGCCTTTCCATCTCCTCATTTGTCCTCTGGTCTCTTCCCCGAAGCTTCTAGGGTCTCTTATGTCCAGAAAAAATCGTCAAAAACTTCTGTAGCGTCTGGACTCCGTTTGGTACCGATTTTATGGAAAACCAAAAACAAGCATAAAACAAAAACTGACACTAGGCACTGGGTTAATAGGTTAGTTCTCAGAAATGATATAAAATAGCATATAAATGCATATAAAGTATCCAAGATTGATAATATAATAGCATGAAACAATCAAAATTATAGATTTGTCGGAGACGTATCAGCATCCCCAAACTTAATTCCTGCTCGTCCTCGAGTAGGTAAATGCTAAAAACAGAATTTTTGATGTGGAATGCTATCTAACATGTGTATCATGTAATCTCTTTTACGGCATAAATATTAAGAACGAGTGATTCAATGCAATAGTCTATCAATTGATATAAAAAGACATCAATACTCAGGCATACTAACAAACGATCATGCCCTTCAAAATAAAGAATGATCAAAATCATATAGCCCAACATGCTTAGTCTTCCTAGCATAAAGATATTAATCATTAACTACCCCGATGACAAGCCAAGCAATTGGATCATACTTCTTAACGTGCTTCAACATTTTCAACCCCACGCAATACATGAGCGGGAGCCATGGACTTAGCACTATAGGTGGAATATAATGCGGTGATGTTGAGCAATAAGGGGAAGTCAAAAAGGAAGAAAGTCTCATATCGATGCGGCTAATCAACGGGTATAACGCCCTCGATGCGGCTATATCTCCCACGTGTCGAAGCACGACTTAGAGGCATAACCGCATTGAAAGCAATGTCGCAAGTGAGGTAATCTTCACACAACCCATGTAATACATAAGGGAAAAAGATACATAGTTGGCTTACAATCGCCACTTCACACAATTACATGAATAAATCATTACATCAACCATATACAATCACGGTCCGACTACGGAACCAAAATAAAAGAAGAACCCCAAATGCATAAAGGTCCCCAATCGACCCCAACCGGGCTCCACTCATCGATCAACTAGAACGAAACAACACAAAGGGCAAAATCTTCATCGAGCTCCTCCTTGAGCTTGGTCACCGCCGCTGACTTAGGCACCGCAAACTGGTTTTGAAGTATCCGTGAGCCACGGGACTCAAAGAATCCCATTACCATGGGTATCAAGACTAGCAAAGCTTAATGGGCAAGGAAGGGGTAAAGTGGTGAGGTTGCAGAGTGACTAAGCATGATATGGTGGCTAACATACGCAAATGAGAGCGAGAAGAGAAACAAGCGGAACGGTCGTGAAGCTAGCAATGATCAAGAGGTGATCCCGAACACCTACTTACGCCAAACATAACACGTAAACCGTGTTCACTTCCGGACTCACGAGAAGAGACCATCACGGCTACACACTCGGTTGATGCGTTTTAATTTGGATCAAGTGTCAAGTTATCTACAACCGACATTAACAAATTCCCATCTGCCACATAACCGCGGGCACGGCTCTCGAAAGTTTATACTCGCAGGGTGTCCCAACTTAGCCCATAACAAGCTCTCGCGATCATCGGAAGGAATAGACCTTCACCGAGACACTCCGATCGTGCTCGGAATCCCGGTACATCAAGACATTTCACAATGGTAAAACAAGACCGGAAAAGCCTCCCGGCGTGCCGACATCCCGATAGTAGCCGCACAGATCTCGCCTCGAGCCACGACCGGATGAGCACTACGCATAACTAGAACCAGCCCTCAAGTTTCCCGAGGTGGCGCCGCAAGTGGTTTCTAGTTTGGACCAACACTTAGACAAGCATTGGCCCGGGGGCTAAAATAAAGATGACCTCGAGAGAGCGACTCCCAAGGGAAAAAGTAGGTGGTGGTGAGGCAAATGGTAAAAGGCAATGTTGGGCCTTCTTTGGACAAGTTTTATTCAATGCGAACTGTCGGGGGTCCCATAAATCACCCGACCGCGTAAGGGACGCAAAATCCGGGAACATAACACCGGTATGACGGAAACTAGGGCGGCAAGAGTGGAACAAAACACTGCATAAGGCCGAGCCTTCCACCCTTTACCAAGTATATAGATGCATTAATAAAATAAGAGATATTGTGATATCCCAACATAAACCCTGTCCACCATGGAGAAATCTTCAACTTCACCTGCAACTAGCAACGCTATAAGAGGGGCTGAGCAAAAGCGGTAACATAGCCAAACAACGGTTTGCATAGGAATGGTGTCAAAGGTTAGAGGTTCATGGCAATTTGGGATGGCTGGACAAACAGGTAATAGGTAGCGCAGCATAGCAAAAGAACGAGGCAACTAGCATAGCAATGATAGTAGTGAGATCCAGGGTAGCGGTCATCTTGCCTGAAATCCCGCTAGGAAGAAGATCGAGTCCATGAAGAAGATGAACGGATGAAGCCGAACCAACCGAAGACGAACGAATCCTCACGATCTCAACGAAACGAGAACTATCGAGAAGAAGCACACAACATGGTAAACACACCACACATGAACATGACATGATGCACAACAAGCATGATGCATGACCAAGCTACATGAAGCTACTCATGGCAAGAGATGATGCAACCAAGAACAACACATCAAGGCAAGTTTAAATGAGGCCGGAAACAACATATAACAATTCCGGTAAGTCCTCATATGCATATTTCGAAATTGGTCCAGAACTGAATAAACATTAAGTTGAAGTTGTTAAACAGCAAGTTAATATGCACCGTGATGATCTACACGAAATTCTAGTCAAGTTACATATAAAGTTCATTAGATTCGGAGCTACGGGCTAGAAGATATGAGCAAAACAAGTTAAGCATGGCATTGATGCAAAATGCACCCAAACATCAAGCAAACACACCAAAACAAGGATGCAACATGATAATATGAAGCTACATGCAAAAACAAGCAAGTTTCATATAGAGCACACTCAAAACGGAGCAACGGGGCAACACATGCACACTATACAAGTCATAGCAACAATCGGTCCAAAACAGCTTCTAGGCATCTTACAAGCATCAAAACAACATGCTACAGCATCCCAACATAATAACAAAAGGCATGGGCATGAAGTACACGTAAAGCATAACAAAACATGAACACTGAGCTATCTCCAGAAACAACTAGAACATGCTCAAAACGACATGGAGATATTGCCAAGAATAACAATTTCAGACTTTAGCGTAAATAACAAAGAAGTTGCAATGTTTAGAGCTATCAAACAACATGTTACAGGAACATATCATGGCAAACAAAGGCATGGCATGAAACTACTAATAGCATATATCAAAAGACCCTTACTAACCATAAGCCAAAAAGGCACGGAAAATATGATGGCACCCATGTAAACATGGCAAGTTTTATTACAGATTTAAACATGGCAGGAACAACGATTAGTAGGCATGTTCGTGAGCTCGAAACACTCACTACAGAGCAATACATGGCATGGCAAGGCAACCAACAGTAAGAAGGCATGTTTATGAAGCTAAGCATGGCAAGAGAAAGTTCATAGGGTGCATGGATCAACTACAACGACCTCGTGAAAATTGACTCTCATGCAAACAATCTGTCAGAAAAACATTTTCAAGCAACTTTGGAGCAAGAAATGAACATGTTCCAGCAGGCTATAATTGCAACCAAGGGCATGAATGGATAGATCAAGACATGTATATCAAAACATGTTTATAGAGCATCTCCAGATTATGCATAGAATTATTAGTGGAAGCATGTTAACATGGCATCAAAATATAACAGAATCTGCCAGGAAAACAACAACAGCAACTACCCTACTTTACAAGCTCAAAGCACTCACTACAAGTATCACAAAAATATATGGTCAACACCCCTGGAAAGATGGCATGACAAAGTCCAACATTCATGTAGAGCTCATACTCATAGGATGCACACACAAATCATGGCAAAAATGACAAAAGAGCTCGAGCTGATAAGATTCTGGAACTAACGATCTGAAGCCTACTTCCAACAGCATTTAGGGCATCAAGATGAGCTCAAATGCAAAAGATGCAATGGAATGAAATGATATACTCGTCGAGACGAACAATTTAACATATTATACGCGCAAAACGGAGCTACGGTTGCGGAGATGTGATGCGATGAAAATGGGTCCAGAATGTAAAATTTCAGGGACTTAGGCATTTTCGAGGGTCAACCTGAAGTTGCACGGATTTCGAGGTCGCCGGGGAGTTCGCCGGAGGGCGGCCGGAGGGAGGTCGGGGAAGGCGCGGGGAGGCGGATCCGGCCCGGATCTCGCCGGATCCGGCCGGATCCCTCTCGAGGGGAGGCGGAGGAGGCGCCATGGGCGCCACGGATGGCCGGGCGGCGGCGGCAAGACCGGGCGAGGAGCTCGCCGGAGTCTCGCGCGACGACGGCGGGCTGGAGCGGCACGGCACGCCGGCGAGGTGGCGCTGCGCGCGGCGGCGAGGGCAGCGGGCGCGGGCGGCGCGGCAAGCGGCCCGGCATGGGGGCGCCGAGATGGGCTTCACGGGCGGCGGGCGGGCGCGAGAGCGCCTGGCGGCGACAAGGGCGCGGCGGGCGGCGGAAACGGGCAGGCGGCGGCGGGCACGGGGCGGCGCGGCGAAGCGGCGGAGGCTGCTGCTGGTCGGGCGGGTTTCCGCTGGTTCGCTGGCACGCGGCGGGACGGGGGAGCGCCACGTGGCAGCGCGCCACAGTCGAGCGGCGGCGGGGAAGTGTCCGGACGGCGGCGGACATGTCACCGGGCGCATGCGAGGTGGGATCTAGGGTTAGGGTGGATTAGACTCGCAATTTGTGGGAGGGCTATATTTATAGGTAGAGGAGCTAGGAGAGTCCAAATGAGGAGCGGTTTTGCCACGCGATCGTGATCGAACGACCGAGAGCATGGAGGGAGTTTGGTGGGTTTTGGCCACTTTGGAAGGGTGTTGGGCTGCAAACAAAGAGGGCTTTGCGGTTACCTGTTAACTGTTGGAGTATCAAACGACCTCCAAATGGCACGAAACTTGACAAAGCGGTTCACGGTGCTATACCAAGGCCGCTGGCAAACCTCGCCATTCCGAGAAAGTTTAATACCCGCACACTAAAGGAGACAAGAAGGGAACGCCGGGGACATAGGAGCGCCGAATACAAAACGGACAACGGGAAAATGCTCGGATGCATGAGATGAACATGTATGCAAAATGAAATACACATGATGACATGATAAAATGCAAATGATGACATGGCAAAGTGCAACACGCAAGCAAATGACATGGCAACGACGGCGAATAATCGCGACACACGGGCGATCGGATCCGGGGTGTTACAACACTCCACCACTACGAGAGGATCTCGTCCCGAGATCTAGGATGGCACCGGAGGGAAAACGGAAGAGGAAGAGAAGAGGTAAAACATAGTTGCTTTTTAGACCAATGAGTGAAACCATGAACCTTGAGAGGTTGAGCAATTTAAAAGAAAGAGTACAACAGAGATGAACGAGATTGCAAACAATCCGTTAGAAAAGATGAACAAGGGGTATTACGAGAACTTGAAGATTGCAAAGACATGAATCAAGAGTTTAATGGATAAGATAGAATTCACAACCACTGCAGTTGAAACAAGATAGAGAAGGAATAAGATTGATATACTTTGGGCAGCACTCCGACTGAAAGAGAAAGGAAAACTTGATAGGATGAGATGATATTGAGGAGATGATACAACACTCCGGTTAAATGGATAAGCAAGAGCAGAACACGATCCTCAAGAAATGAGGTGATGGGTGAAGAGCACAACATCACAATGCCTCCGTAAGAAAGAATAGAAGTAGATCATTGGAATAAAGGGACGGAGAAGAAAATGACAACTTCTACCACAATAGAATTTGGAAGGCATCCTTGCAAGAAGGTTAGAATAGAGTTGTTGGAAAACCAACAACGAAAAGAATAAGTTTGTAGTGGGCTTATGGAAACATCTCAACACTATGAGGTGACAACCGACCACTAACGGAACCAATTGATTGCTAGAGATTAACGAAGAGATGAAAACTTATTTCACCGGGAGGACAAATGAAGAACTTGGGTCATTAATAAGCACCAAAATAGCATCATTCCTTAGGGAAGGCTTTAGGTGAAATCTATACCCAGATAACTCCAAAGAAGAGATTGATGGATTTAAAATACCTCATTCTTGACAACATGTGAATCATGAAACATGAATGGAAATTGTCAAGAATGATATAATACCACCTCAAAAGCTAAGGTAGAAGAATTGCGCTTTGGAATGCAAGACGGAGAATACTTGAGCTCCTCAAAACAAAACATGTGTTGAACACCATGTTCATTTTAGAGTATAGCTTGGCGGATCTTGACTCCGAGAGAAATCTTGAAGAACAATTGAAGAATGAAAAGAATCCTTGAGGACCCACCATGTCGAGCCTCCATGAAGAACTCCGGTAATAAAAGGATGATAAAAGAAAAAAGAAGTTGAAAACACAAGGTGAAGCCTTGCAATGATTTAGATGGATCTCCGTGATGATGAGAACTTGGAACTCCGGGAAAAGAGAAGATGAAACAAATGAAACCGAGAATTACTTCATCATGAACAATCTCCGGAAGAAAAGAATTGAATCACCTCGAGGAAATAAGAATAAGATTTATTATATGCTTATCCTTCATCAAATTAAATTGATGACAAGCAACGGATTTGGCATACTACTTATTCCCGTAGAAAGGATTAAAAGAGATATAGTGCAAACTTGAGAAGGTCTTCAACGAACCACCGGTAGGATTGGAACAACAAATGAATTGATATTATGAACAAGGAAGAGAGATCTTGAAAGAACCACCGTAAGAATTGAAAATGATCGAAGTAGGGGTGCATCACCGGTAAGAATTAGCAAAACGAAAGAAGATACTTGAGGGGATTTAGATACATGAGAACGAAGAGATCATGAACAGATTAGAGGATACTTGAATGATGCACCGGTAAGAATTCGAGAACGAGAGTTGAAAGCTGAGAATGAATAAAACTGAGATGATGGGCTTCAAAGAATGAAACTGAAAAGACTCCTAAAATGCTCCGGATGGGTGAAAAAGATTCTCACAATCGAAAACAATTATGAGAGGATAGCATGAAGCTAGCACCATGAATCTTGAAGAGAATAGAGCAAGATTAAAGAGAAACTCTTCTTCGGTCTTCAAATGTTGAGAATGATGATGATAACCACCATGAATTGTTGAGATACTCCGGGAGAATTAAAAGAGGAAAGGTTAAGCCAAAGATGAAAAATAATTTGAAAACAATCTTGGAGAAGGCATGTGACTGATGGAATCCATTCTTATGTCACACTTGAAAAGCATTTAGAATAACTCCGGAATAATTAGAAGAGTCAGGTAAGATCCTGGGAAAAGACCTGTGGGTTAGGGCCCACTCAAAAAAACACCGTTGAAAAGATTTAAAGAGATGTTGCACCGGTTGAATTAAATGACTTGAATGAGATAACAACCTCGAAATAGCTTGAACGGATTAAGAATGGAAACACAAATCTTCGAGATATCTTGAGCACTTCGGAATAACAAATAGCGAGAAGTAAAATGATAATGAGGTGCACCGGTATGAGAAGACCTTGAAATGAGGAAAAAGGTATGATCAACAAAACTTGACTTGAATCCACCGGAGAAGAAACAACAATGAAGGATGATGAACTTGAAGCTCGTGAGCATCTTCACGAGGGATCATCGGATCAGAACATTGATTGAAAAGAGTGAAGTGACTTCACATGAATAAAAGGATACATGATTAAGAAATCTCCGTCCTTGAAGAAAAAGGGTGGGAGGGCGGGAAAACAAAGACAACTTGGAAACGGATGAAACAAACACCGTTGAGAAGAAATGATAATTGGTCTTACTGATGTTGAAGTGATCGGATCCACTTGAAGAGAAGCACACCGGTTGAAAAGGATTAACATGACAACCTCAATGATCAAGAAGGATTAGTATTCACATAGAAATATGAGAACACCGTTTAGGAAAGGTATGGATTCAACATTTGACTTCAAGCAACTCAATACCACAAATAACACAAAACAAAGGATTCGCTTGCGAATAAGCCGAACAAACATATGATAGAGATTTCGTCCAAGTTTTCGTGGTGGGGCCTACACGGGCTCAATCACACAGCACCATCATGTACAAGGCAAGGCACATGACATACGAAGCGCCCCAGTCGGCATAGCCAAGGACTCTTTAAGACACAACGAGACCATCAGAAACCAACCGTGAATAGGCGGACCACTAGACGTCGAACCCCAATTTCATATCATACATCCGCCGGAAAGATATCCTAAGAGCTACTTGAATTCCCACCTATGAAACTCCCAAACTTTCTCGGTTATGCAATCCGGTGTTGGGGATACAGGGAGCAATATATCTCACACAAGCTAACAATCCCTACATCCATTTGTATCCATCCGTCAACACATAACCAAGAAACCTTCGAAATCGTCTACCTCAACCTTCAAAAGCATCCGTTATATGAGTCATGGCAATACTCCGTACTCACCTCAAGATCGGGTTAGGGGTTATCTCACCAACAACTGCATAAAAGAGATTTTCGATGTCGGCGATTAAACTCGGTATTCCGAATCGCAACGATAAAATTATGACGACAACACCTCGGAGCTCAACTCCCCGGGACACTGCCACAACCCCTAAATGACAGGAGGCAACCAAGAACAATGTTCTCGTCATAAGAATATCGGAACGATTCCAAGATACCCGCGTGATCCTAAAAAAAAAATTTAGTGAAATTTGAGAAGAGAAGAGTCAAAACTCTACGTCAGGATACCTCACCAGAGGTCGAAGGGACTGAGGAGTAAAAGAATTCCTAACTCTCCGATATATATAATCCTAAATGACTCAAAACATTTTTCTAGACACAACTCGGCCACTAAAAACGATCAAGCAGTGGGGCTCCTAAGGTCGGGGAAGGCTCTGATTACCAACTTATAACGCCCTCGATGCGGCTATATCTCCCACGTGTCGAAGCACGACTTAGAGGCATAACCGCATTGAAAGCAATGTCGCAAGTGAGGTAATCTTCACACAACCCATGTAATACATAAGGGAAAAAGATACATAGTTGGCTTACAATCGCCACTTCACACAATTACATGAATAAATCATTACATCAACCATATACAATCATGGTCCGACTACGGAACCAAAATAAAAGAAGAACCCCAAATGCGACAAAGGTCCCCAATCGACCCCAACTGGGCTCCACTACTGATCAACTAGAACGAAACAACACAAAGGGCAAAATCTTCATCGAGCTCCTCCTTGAGCTTGGTCACCTGCTCGTTGACTTAGGCACCTGCAAACTGGTTTTGGAAGTATCTGGTGAGCCACGAGGACTCAGCAATCCCATTACCATGGGTATCAAGACTAGCAAAGCTTAATGGGCAAGGAAGGGGTAAAGTGGTGAGGTTGCAGCAGTGACTAAGCATGATATGGTGGCTAACATACGCAAATGAGAGCGAGAAGAGAAACAAGCGGAACGGTCGTGAAGCTAGCAATGATCAAGAGGTGATCCCAACACCTACTTACGCCAAACATAACACGTAAACCGTGTTCACTTCCTGACCACGAGAAGAGACCATCACGGCTACACACTCGGTTGATGCGCTTTAATTTGGATCAAGTGTCAAGTTATCTACAACCGACATTAACAAATTCCCATCGCCACATAACCGCGGCACGGCTCTCGAAAGTTTATACTCGCAGGGTGTCCCAACTTAGCCCATAACAAGCTCTCGCGATCATCGGCGAATAGACCTTCACCGAGACACTCCGATCAGCTCGGAATCCCAGACATCAAGACATTTCACAATGGTAAAACAAGACCAGCAAAGCCTCCCGGCGCGCCGACATCCCGATAGTAGCCGCACAGATCTCGCCTCGTGCCACGACCGGATGAGCACTACGCATAACTAGAACCAGCCCTCAAGTTTCCCGAGGTGGCGCCGCAAGTGGTTTCTAGTTTGGACCAACACTTAGACAAGCATTGGCCCGGGGCTAAATAAAGATGACCTCGAGAGAGCGACTCCCAAGGAAAAAGTAGGTGGTGGTGAGGCAAATGGTAAAAGGCAATGTTGGGCCTTGCCGGACAAGTTTTATTCAATGCGAACTGTCGGGGGTCCCATAAATCACCCGACCGCGTAAGGGACGCAAAATCCGGGAACATAACACCGGTATGACGGAAACTAGGGCGGCAAGAGTGGAACAAAACACTGTGCATAAGGCCGAGCCTTCCACCCTTTACCAAGTATATAGATGCATTAATAAAATAAGAGATATTGTGATATCCCAACATAAACCCTGTCCACCATGGAGAAATCTTCAACTTCACCGCAACTAGCAACGCTATAAGAGGGCTGAGCAAAAGCAAGAACATAGCCAAACAACGGTTTGCATAGGAATGGTGTCAAAGGTTAGAGGTTCATGGCAATTTGGGATGGCCGGACAAACAGTAATAGGTAGCGCAAAGATAGCGAAAGAACGAGGCAACTAGCATAGCAATGATAGTAGTGAGATCCAGGGTAGCGGTCATCTTGCCTGAAATCCCGCTAGGAAGAAGATCGAGTCCATGAAGAAGATGAACGGATGAAGCCGAACCAACCGAAGACGAACGAATCCTCACGATCTCAACGAAACGAGAACTATCGAGAAGAAGCACACAACATGGTAAACACACCACACATGAACATGACATGATGCACAACAAGCATGATGCATGACCAAGCTACATGAAGCTACTCATGGCAAGAGATGATGCAACCAAGAACAACACATCAAGGCAAGTTTAAATGAGGCCGGAAACAACATATAACAATTCCGGTAAGTCCTCATATGCATATTTCGAAATTGGTCCAGAACTGAATAAACATTAAGTTGAAGTTGTTAAACAGCAAGTTAATATGCACCATGATGATCTACATGAAATTCTAGTCAAGTTACATATAAAGTTCATTAGATTCGGAGCTACGGGCTAGAAGATATGAGCAAAACAAGTTAAGCATGGCATTGATGCAAAATGCACCCAAACATCAAGCAAACACACCAAAACAAGGATGCAACATGATAATATGAAGCTACATGCAAAAACAAGCAAGTTTCATATAGAGCACACTCAAAACGGAGCAACGGGGCAACACATGCACACTATACAAGTCATAGCAACAATCGGTCCAAAACAGCTTCTAGGCATCTTACAAGCATCAAAACAACATGCTACAGCATCCCAACATAATAACAAAAGGCATGGGCATGAAGTACACGTAAAGCATAACAAAACATGAACACTGAGCTATCTCCAGAAACAACTAGAACATGCTCAAAACGACATGGAGATATTGCCAGTAATAACAATTTCAGACTTTAGCAGAAATAACAGCAGGTTGCAATGTTTAGAGCTATCAAACAACATGTTACAGGAACATATCATGGCAAACAAAGGCATGGCATGAAACTACTAATAGCATATATCAAAAGACCCTTACTAACCATAAGCCAAAAAGGCACGGAAAATATGATGGCACCCATGTAAACATGGCAAGTTTTATTACAGATTTAAACATGGCAGGAACAACGATTAGTAGGCATGTTCGTGAGCTCGAAACACTCACTACAGAGCAATACATGGCATGTCAAGGCAACCAACAGTAAGAAGGCATGTTTATGAAGCTAAGCATGGCAAGAGAAAGTTCATAGGGTGCATGGATCAACTACAACGACCTCGTGAAAATTGACTCTCATGCAAACAATCTGTCAGGAAAACATTTTCAAGCAACTTTGGAGCAAGAAATGAACATGTTCCAGCAGGCTATAATTGCAACCAAGGGCATGAATGGATAGATCAAGACATGTATATCAAAACATGTTTATAGAGCATCTCCAGATTATGCATAGAATTATTAGTGGAAGCATGTTAACATGGCATCAAAATATAACAGAATCTTCCAGGAAAACAACAACAGCAACTACCCTACTTTACAAGCTCAAAGCACTCACTACAAGTATCACAAAAATATATGGTCAACACCCCTGGAAAGATGGCATGACAAAGTCCAACATTCATGTAGAGCTCATACTCATAGGATGCACACACAAATCATGGCAAAAATGACAAAAGAGCTCGAGCTGATAAGATTCTGGAACTAACGATCTGAAGCCTACTTCCAACAGCATTTAGGGCATCAAGATGAGCTCAAATGCAAAAGATGCAATGGAACGAAATGATGTACTCGTCGAGGCGAACAATTTGACATATTATACGCGCAAAACGGAGCTACGGTTGCGGAGATGTGATGCGATGAAAATGGGTCCAGAATGTAAAATTTCAGGGACTTAGGCATTTTCGAGGGTCAACCTGAAGTTGCACGGATTTCGAGGTCGCCAGGAGTTCACGGAGGGCGGCCGGAGGAGGTCGGGAAGGCGCGGGAGGCGGATCCGCCCGGATCTCGCCGGATCGGCCGGATCCTCTCTCGAGGCGGAGGAGGGCGCGGCATGCCGCCACGGACGGCCGGGCGGCGGCGGCGCAAGATCGGGCGAGGAGCTCGCCGAGTTTCGCGCAAGACGGCGGCGGGCTGGAGCGGCTCGGCACGCTGGCGAGGGGCTCCGTGGCGGCGGCCGAGGGGCGGGCGGCGAGGGCGGCGCAGCCTGGGCGGGCACCGGCGGGGCGCCGAGATGGGCTTGCGGCGGGCGCGGCGGCGAGGCGCGGCACAGCGGAAACGGCAAAGGGCTATGGGCGGCGCTGGGCGGCGGAGGATGCAGGCTGGTCGGGAACCTCCCATGGGCCCGCCTGGGCGGCTGCTGAACGGCGGAGCGCGCCACGGCAACATACAGGCCCAGCCGGAGCCGGCAAGGGAAGTGTCCGGACGGCGGACATGTCATTGGCGCATGTGAGGTGGGATCTAGGGTTAGGTGGATTAGACTGCGAATTTCGGGGGAAGGGCTATATTTATAGGTAGAGGGAGCTAGGAGAGTCCAAATGAGGAGCGGTTTTCGGCCACGCGATCGTGATCGAACGACCGAGAGCATGGAGGGGAGTTTGGTGGGTTTTGGGCCACTTTGGAAGGGTGTTGGGCTGCAAACAAAGAGGGCTTTGCGGTTACCTTGTTAACGTTGGAGTATCAAACGACCTCCAAATGGCACGAAACTTGACAGCGGTTCACGGTGCTATACCAAGGCCGCTTGGCAAACCTCGGCCATTCCGAGAAAGTTTAATACCCGCACACGAAAGGAGACAAGAAGGGGAACGCCGGGGGACATAGGAGCGCCGGAATACAAAACGGACAACGGGGAAAATGCTCGGATGCATGAGATGAACATGTATGCAAAATGAAATGCACATGATGACATGATAAAATGCAAATGATGACATGGCAAAGTGCAACACGCAAGCAAATGACATGGCAACGACGGCGAATAACTGGCAGACACCTGGCGCATCGGATCCGGGGTGTTACAACGGGCTATAGAGATGCCCATCAATCGATGTCAGTACGAGGAGTAGGGCTGTCATGCAACAGATGCACTAAGAGTTATAAGTGTATCAAAGCTCAATGGAAACTAATTAGGTGTGCATCCAACTTACTTCACTACAAAGAAAAGACACATCCGTGACATTTTGGGCTGAACCAATTTTTTTCTGTCATGCTTATGACACTTCTATGACGATAATTGTGACAAAACCAAGTATCATTATAGATGTGGTGGGCTCCTACTTCTATGACAAAAAATCATAACAGAAAATGGGCTTTTCGTCCTGGGCGGGCCGAAGACACACATGCATGGCATTCTTTGGGCCGTCCATGACAGAAAAAATCGTGGTAGAAGCGAGGGCGAGGAAAATATCAGGGAGTTCCCGGTTACGGTGGGTGGTCGGGGCCGAGCGATGCACATAGGTTTGCGCGTTTCTCTCATACACGTACGCACGTGTGTGTGAGGCGTTGCGCTCTAACTGAACCTGAGCAATTGCACTAGCTATGTTATTGAACTCTGATCGATCCCTTGTTGTTAACTGAATCCGAGTGATTCCTTCGCTACTGCTGCTAACTGAAGCCGATCGAAGCTGCCTCTTGATGAATAGTTCCCGGTGGGGGTTGGATGAATAGGATCCCGCGGTAGTAGAGGCCATTGCCACTGGATGAACATGACCCCGATCAAGGAGGTGGGGGTGGATGAACATTAGCCGATGGAGGGACCCCATACGTGGAGGGCTGGTTGAACAGGACCCCATGGAGGGCTGGATGAACAGTAGTCGGTGGACAAAGGATGAACAGGACCCCGTGGATGACAGTAGCTGGTGGAGGCTGAAGGAAGTCGACGGTGGATGAACAATAGCAGGTGGAGGCAGGAGGAAGTCGACGGTGGATGAAGAGTAGCAGGTCGAGGCTGGAGGAAGTCGATGGTGGATGAACAGTAGCCCGTGGAGCCCCGTTTTGCGGTAAGACACACCCCTCCCGATGAACAGGACCCCGTTTTTCACCGCAGGCACTCCAACACAAGTCTGTTTCCTCTGTTTTGTGGTACGCCACACCCCTCCCGATCAACAGGACCCCGTTTCGACCGTACGCGGTCGAACACAAGTATGTTTCCTCCCTTTTGCAGTACGCCAAACCCTTCCCGATGAACAGGACCCCGTTTCGACCGTACGCGCTCCTAGAAGGCCCGTTTCCTCCATTCTGCGGTATGCCAGACCTTGTTTTGACTGTTCCGTCCAAGCCGGTTGGCTCTCGATAAACATGATTCCGTTGCCTCCTGATGAACACGATGCATTCCGTTGCCTCCCTATGAACACGACGCAGTTTCTCCATTCTGACCCAGTTGGTTGGCTTCCGATGAATAGGACGCTGTTGCTGTCGTCCGTGGCCTCTCCATGTACACGAGCCCTGGCTGTATGTATGAGCGAGTATGCGTTCGAGACCCTGCCCATATGTACGTACGTGGCTGTATTTTTTGGCATCAGGTTGTACGTACATGTACATAGTTTCGACTGGACTGCCTGAACTGATACCACACCTTACTTGGCCACAGTTCATCATGGCAGACAGACCGATCGACCGGTATGTACACAGACAACGCTACGTATGCTTCGACCAGGTGGGTCCCAGCTGTCAAGGAGGATAAGGACGCAGTTCCTTGCGTGCGAAGATATAGCTGGTGGGTCCTAGCTGCCAGGAGGAAGAATCATTTATTTTGCCCGTAATAAGGACGCACTTCCTGTGTGTGAAGATGTAGCTGGTGTGTCCCAACTGTCAGGGGGACAAAACATTATTTTTAGGGTAAAAAGGATGCAGTTGCATGCATGCGTCCATGGGCATGGTGCGTCTCCACTGTCAGCCTCTCCACGTACAGTCATCTCCTGATGACTCTCGTTTGTTGACCACGTTGATCACACCGTGTAGAGCGCACCAAGCCGGTGGGCGACGACGAGGCCCCAGACTGGAATGCCCCGGAGATGGGGATGACGCGACAGTGGAGTCGCAGATGTAGAGGAGTGGGAAACTTGCCTGGTTCGGGTGCGGGGTGGGCCTACACTCGGCGGAGAATAACAGGAGGCGCGGAGGAGTGGAGGGATGCACGTGGAAAATGGTTCCAAGGTCGATGTGATCGTCGTCGGCACGCCACCTCTACATCTACCTTCGGGATTAATTTTAGACCTGAATAATTGTCATTTGGTGTCAGCATTGAGCATGAACATTATATTTGGATCTTGTTTGATGCAAGACGGTTATTCATTTAAATCAAAGAATAATGGTTGTTCTATTTATATGAGTAATATCTTTTATGATCATGCACCCTTGCTGAGTGGTCTTTTTTTATTGAATTTCGATCGTGATGACATGTTCATAATACTGAAGCCAAAAGATGCAAAGTTGATATGATAGTGCAACTTATTTGTGGCACTGCCGTTTGGGTCATATCGGTGTAAAGCGCATGAAGAAACTCCACGCCGATGGGCTTTTGGAATCACTTGATTATGAATCACTTGGTGCTTGCGAACCGTGCCTCATGGGCAAGATGACTAAAAATTCGTTCTCTGGCACAATGGAATGAGCTACTGACTTATTGGAAATGTATACATACTGATGTATGCGGTTCAATGAGTGTTGAGGCTTGTGACGGGTATCGTTATTTTCTTACCTTCATAGATGATTTGAGCAGATATGGTTATATCTACTTAATGAAGCATAAGTCTGAAACATTTGAAAAGTTCAAAGAATTTCAGAGTGAAGTGGAAAATCATCATAACAAGAAAATAAAATTTCTATGATCTGATTATGGAGGAGAATATTTGAGTTACGAGTTTGGGAAAAAGAGGGAAATGGCGGTGGTTGTGCCGCCGATCGGCGGGCCAAGGGGAGATGATAGAGGCAAAGGTGTCCCGTCTTTCGATGAGATGGTGATTATCGTTTCGGAGGAGTAGACTTTGACGATCTAACTACGTACGTGCGAGGACGTCGCGCCTTAGCAATCGCTAAACCAACTCCGAGAGGTTATTGTCCACGCCGGAGCACGATCAACCTGACCACGAGGGTCTATTTCCAGCGAGCAAACGAAGAACAAGCAAGAAACTGAGATTGCAATCTGGATATTGCAAATATAAGATGAAAGCTTTATTGATCAAGATGGAGTTCTGTGACGTCTTGGTGTGGTCGTTGAACACAAACGAAGTACACGAAGTTGCAGCTATGGCGAACTTTTAATATAAACAAAACCCAAAGTCTAAATGGTGCCCTAAGGGCTGTATATATGGAGGAAGAGGTGGGGAATTTCGTGGCCCTTGGTGGAGGGGTCTGAAATCAACCCTATCTCTTGTTTCCCCACACATACGGACTCTAAAAATAGCCTATACTTATGTATTTCAAAATTACATGGGACTGGCCCAATAAAAAGGTGACGCAGCACCTAGAATAGCCTCTGGACGAAATTTATGAAGTGGCATCTTGTATATTTCATCCAATGCTTCATGCACTCGTTATGGTGGCTTCAAAACCCTGAAATCATCACTTGTAACTCCGTTCTTGTTCCCCTTGCGCATGCCATCATCTCCATGCTTGTTCAATGTTCATCCTTCTCCAAGCTAGGCCCTTCATTTGTAAGCAAAACAAATGTATTTAATTTCGGCAGCATCATATTCTCATGAACATTAGAATCATTACCAAGAAATGAAAGTATCTGGTAATTTAGTTGCCGTGCGCGAGCTCTAGTAATTGGTCCAGTATGTATAGCAGCATGGGCTGTGGGTGTAACAATGGTATTGATGTCCTCATCATCCTCCCCTTCTTGAAATGAAGTCGTCCTCGACGGAAGTTCGTCTTCCTCACCCAAATAAGTCTTCAAATCTGCAATGTTAAAAGTGGGACTAACCCCAAAATCTGCAGACAGCTCAAGTTTATAAGCATTATCATTTATTTTCTCTAACACCTTAAAGCGACCAGCAGCACGTGGCATTAGCTTTGATTTGCGCATATAAGGAAATCTATCCTTACACAAATGTAACCAAACAAGATCTCCAAGTGCAAGCACAACATGTTTTCTACTCTTATCTCCAGCAAGTTTATATTTAGCATTCATATGCTCAATGTTTTCCTTAGTTAACTCATACTTTCTTAAAATCAATTCAGCACGTTGTTTAGCATCAAAATTAACCTTCTCCGAAGATGGAAGAGGCAACAAATCAATAGGTGTACGAGGTAGGAAACCATACACAACTTCAAAAGGGCACATCTTAGTAGTAGAATGCAATGAACGATTAGAAGCAAATTCAATATGAGGCAAGCATTCCTCCCACATTTTCTTATTATTCTTCAAAACATCCCTAAGCATAGTAGACAACGTTCTATTGACTATTTCAGTTTGTCCATCAGTTTGGGGGTGACAAGTAGTACTAAAAAACAGTTTAGTCCCCAACTTAGCCCATAAACATCTCCAAAAGTGGCTAAGAAATTTAGTATCACAATCTGAAACAATAGTATTTGGCACACCATGCAAGTGAATAATTTCACAAAAGAATAAATCCGCAACATTAACAACATCATCGCTTTTATGACATGGTATAAAGTGTGCCATTTTCGAGAATCTATCCACGACAACAAATATGCTATCCTTCCCCTTCTTTGTTCGAGGTAAACCTAAAACAAAGTCCATAGATATATCCTCCCAAGGAACACTAGGTATAGACAAAGGCATATATAAACCATGAGGATTGAGTCGTGACTTAACTTTTTGACATGTAGTGCAGCGAGCAATAAAACGCTCAACATCTCGTCTCTTATTTGGCCAAAAGAAATGTGTAGCAAATACGTCCTCCGTCTTCTTCACGCCAAAGTGTCCCATTAATCCTCCTCCATGCGCCTCCTGCAACAACAAAAGACGAATGGAGCTAGCTGGAATGCATAGCTTGTTAGCACGGAACACAAATCCATCATTAATGACGAACTTGTTCCACATTATTCCTTCTTTACAATTCTGCATTACATCTTTAAAATCAGCATCATGCACATATTGATCTTTGATGGTCTCCAAACCAAATATTTTGAAGTCAAGTTGTGAAAGCATAGTATAGCGACGATGTCCCGTCTTTCGATGAGATGGTGATTATCGTTTCCGAGGAGTAGACTTTGATGATCCGACTACGTACGTGCGAGGACGTCGCGCCTTAGCAACCGCTAAACCAACTCCGAGAGGTTATTGACCACGCCGGAGCACGATCAACCTGACCATGAGGGTCTATTTCCTGCGAGCAAACGAACAACAAGCAAGAAACTGAGATTGCAATCTGGATATTGCGAATATAACATGAAAGCTTTATTGATCAAGATGGGGTTCTGTGACGTCTTGGTCTGGTCGTTGAACACAAACGAAGTACGCGAAGTTGCAGCTATGGCGAACTTTTAATCTAAACAAAACCCAAAGTCTAAATAGTGCCCTAAGGGCTGTATATATGGAGGAAGAGGTGGAGAATTTCATGGCCCTTGGTGGAGGGGTCTGAAACCAACCATATCTCTTGTTTCTTCACACATACGGACTCTAAAAATAGCCTAAACTTATGTATTTCGAAATTACATGGGCCTGGCCCAATAAAAAGGTGATGCAACACCTAGAATAGTCTCTGGACGAAATTTAGAAGTGACATCTTGTATATTTCGTCCAAGGCTTCATGCACTCGTTATGATGGCTTCAAAGCCCTGAAATCATCACTTGTAACTCAGTTGTTGTTCCCCTTGTGCATGCCATCATCTCCATGCTTGTTCTTGCTCCAATGTTCATCCTTCTCCAAGCTAGGCCCTTTATTTGTAAGCAAAACAAATGTATCTAATTTAGGCAGCATCATATTCTCATGAACATTAGAATCATTACCAAGAAACGAAAGTACCTGGTAATTTAGTTTGGCGTGCGCGAGTTCTAGTAATTGATCCAGTATGTATAGCAGCAGGGGTTGTGGGTGTAACAATGGTATTGATGTCCCCATCAGGAGAAGTAGGCGGCCGTCACGCACGTCCATTTCGTGTCTGCGCCGACGCAAGTGAAGCCCAAATTTGCGCCTAGAACAGGTACGCAGACTAAAAAAAGGAGGCGCGTATGTTTGGGTTGGCGCGTTGCGCCAACTTGTATGTCCGTTTCGACTCAAACGACCGGGCGAACGAAATGGGTCGATGCATTGGAGTTGCTCTAACTTCTTTTCTACTCTTCTATCAACTACTACCTTAATCTGGTTTATTGGCCCCCTTCGTATTAAGTGTCAAATTTTGATCATAGGTTTAACTAACAAAATGTCGATGCATGTCACCGGAAATTATACCATTGAAAACTATGTTTAAATATGAATGCAACAATATGATTTTTTGTAACATGCATTAGATTTTGCGAGTTAAATTTATAGTCAAAATTTAACACAAATTAGAGAGGGACTAATAAACCAGGCAATATCCATGTCCATCGTGGCATTCTAAATTCGAGGTTGAGGAGAGCGGCGTTTTGGCTCCTAAGTGCATATGCACCCATTGTCGAAATACACATTTTGAAAAGTTGAAAAATTCTGAACAAAAATCACACGTGTATATCCGGACATTTTATGTGCGTTCACAAGGTTTCGGTGAAAAACGACGTTTTTTGTGGCTTGTGTAAAAAAGATAAAAGAAATGCCTCATGAATAGTTAGAATGAAGTACCAGAAATTGTCTTTTTTACACAAGCCACAAAAAACATCGTTTTTCATTGAAACCTTGTACACACACATAAAATGTCCGGATATACACACGGGATTTTTGTTCCGAATTTTTTTAACTTTTTAAAATATGTATTTCGACAATGGATGCATATGTACCTAGAAGCCAAAGGCAATTAACGGAGGTAGAAGGAGTATCAACGAGAAAAGGACAAACCATGTCCATCTTGTCGGGACAATATCCACTCACTCTGCGCTGGCCATCTTAAAACATACATATGCAAATCCTAAACGAGTACGTATTTAAATCCCGAGTTGATTAGAATGACTGTGCGAATCTTTAGTCTAAGTTTGGCATCGATTTCGTCATGGTTGTGGACTTAGGGCATGTACAATGGTGGCATATGGATACATATGCCCCATGACAAAAAGTAATTTGAAGCATCTACATTTATTTTTCCTCTCCAATGCAAGCTATCACTAGTGGGCCTCATTAAGAAATAAAATTAAAGAATCTAGTACACATGCATCTCTACTTTTCACTCCAACCTTTTCAGCTTTTGTCACCGGACCACGCTTTTTCTTCAAGACCCGCCTCTCAAGAGGATCCCGCTTCCTATCAAAGCTCTTTCGTCATATCCGATCCTACAAGGCGTGTGAGGCATCACCTTGAGGCTATGCATTGTACATGCCCTTATGTTGTTTGTATCCTTCCTGCGAGCTTCATCCGAACTTTGGACCTCCATGACGAAGCTTCGGAGGTTTCTTTCCGCCGGCCCTCCGGGAGCCATTGCATCCCGCGCCATCCCTTTCAGAGACTCCACTTTTTTCCTGACCTCCTGGGCCCTCGCGCTGTCGCCCATGACCAGCTCAACGCACCTCGCCAGCTCCGGCCCGGAGAAGATGCCCTCGCCGTTGCGCTCTCCCCTAACGCCGGCAGCCCACTCCTCCTCTATCAACATCGCGTTCGTCGGCTGGTCGAACATGCTCGGCGCGGCGACGACAGCCACGCCCAGCGCCATGGCCTCCAGCGTCGAGTTCCACCCGCAGTGGGTGACGAAGCACCCCACGGACGGGTGCGAGAGGACCTCCGGCTGGTCGCACCACTCCACCACCATGCCCTTCCTCTCCTGCACGACGTCCTCGAGGCAGCCGCTCACATCCTCCTGCCGCTCGTCCTTGCGCACCACGAGCAGGTACGGCCGTCCGCACCGCCGCAGCCCGTCCGCGATCTCCTCCATCTGCTGCTTGCTGTACGTCCATATGCTGCCGAACGAGACGTACACCACCGACCTCTCCGGCTGCGCCCCGAGTCACTCCATGTACCTCATCTTGTCGTCACCAGCGTGGTTGAACAGATGGATCCGCGCCTCGGCCGACGACCCGACCACGGGGCCGACGGCGAACAAATTCATGTGCTCCCTCATGGCCGCCAGCGCCGCCGGCTCCAGTTCGTCGAAAGTGTTGACGAGGACCTTGACATTCCGCCTCTGCTCGTCCATGAACTCGAACAGCTCACAGAACACCGCGTTGACGACCTTGCCCACCTCACCTCCGGTCGTGTCGACGAGGAATGACGGGAAGTCACGGATCCTGAGAGGCCGGCTCAGCCCGGGCAGAGTCAGCTCGTACGCGGGGTCGGCAGCGTGGGACGCGATGAGCTCGCCGTAGCCGTGGAAGTAGTGGTAGTAGGTGGCGAGGACGGTTGCCGGCTGTATCCAAAACATGGCCAACGGGATGGCATGCTCCCGCGCGACGTCCAGTGCCCAGGGGAGCATCATGCTGCACATGATGCACGTAACGGGCCGGCCGCGGGAGGCGAGGCGCGCGACGACCGCAAAGAGGCTCTCGGCGGACGCGCGGCGGCGGCGCGCCCTCTCCTCGGGGCCCCTGGAGGTGGTGCCGTCGTCGACGCCGTCGGAGAAGGGAACGCAAGAGATGGCACCGTCTGCGGCCTCCGCCCCCTCCGGCTCGCCGTTGCCGGACGAAGGGAACATGCGGCGATGGGTGAACAGGGGGACCGAGAGCGTGGCCAGGACGGGGCCTGAGCCGTCTGCATCGTGTAGCTGCACGAGGCGACGCGCGAGGACGCGGCACGGGTTGAGGTGGCTCTGGATGCCGTAGGCCACGATGAGGAAGTGGGGGCGCCCGCCATCGCCTCGGCCGTGCTGCTGGCGTTCCGCGTCGGCCATGACAAGGCAAGTCGATCGGGTAGTGTGTGTGCCGCGCGTGTGTGTGATGCTCTTAAAAGGTTGGGAAAATCGTCGAGCTGGAAAGAGTCAGAGTGAGTGTGACCGTGAGCGTGCTTGAAGACGAAGCTTACCAATCGCCACCAGCTCGCTGAATTCCTTGATCGGGTCAACAATTGTGAGGTCAGCACTGATGGTACGCTGGCTGACAAGTCCGAGCACTCGATCTAGCAGGAGAAGGCGAAGTGGAAAATTGAGCCGACCGCACCAACCGAGCCAACCAGCGAGTGACACCTCACGACGTATACTTATTTATGTTTCCACAAAGCTAACAGTTTAGCTGCACATCAGAGTTGATGCGAATTTGGCGTCAATCGATTTCTGAATGAATGAAGGAAGGAGAAGTGTCCAGAGGTTGAAAAAGACTGTGGGCCATTGATTTTTCATCTGACGATGCAAAAATCGACTGACCTCAAACCAAAAATTCAGCTGACTGATTTCTAGCCATTCCCCAAAGCTAACGCCCACGCGTGTGGTGTGAGCCAAACCTGCCCACACGTCCTATAACACACAGACTGCGCCACGTCACCACATGCATGCATGTGGGAACCTTTATGGATTTTTCAGTTTTTAAAATGTTTTATCTTTTAAATGAAAACACGACGAGATCTTCGAAACTAGATCTTATATCAATATATTTTGATGAATTTTTTTGGATTAAAAAGTTGCCATATCTATTGAACATGAATTGTCATGATGTTTACATTGAAGTTGTCATGATATGTTTCGGCTATTTTATTCTGCATCTAAAAGTAAATTTTGACATATTATAAAACAGGGAATTAAGAAACTAGACTTGCCATGAACCATAAACTAAAATTGCCATGATCATGCACTTAAAATTGCCATGGTTCATACAAAAAATAAATTTCATGGTCAAAGTACTGGAATTCCCATCATCAAAAAACTAAAATTACCAAGCTCTACAAACTAAAATTGCCACATGGCAACTTTAGTTTAAGTACTATGGCAACTACAGTGTAAATATCATGACAACTTTTGGGCAAAAAATATTTCGTCGAAACATATCAACATGGGGTTTAAAGATCTCGTCGAAACGGATTTAATGGTGAAAAAGGATTTTTAATTTGATTTTTAATTAGACGATAAAATATTTTTAAACCGAAAACCAAAAAGATTCCTGCTGATGTCATCTGTTCATACATGACAAAATAAATGATGATAGAGGCGTGTAGACGATGTGCAAGATGCCACACGTGTGGGCGTTAGTTTTTTCGTTTGTATAAAGAACTCTTTTCCCTTGTTTAAGAAATATAGGATTTCAACCGACCACTATGACCCTAATATGACAGACTCATTCTCTCTCTTCTCTCACACAATAAATCCAACATTTTCTTTCTGCTAGACTAATTTAAAACATTCATATCTTTTAAATCATATATTTGTTTTTGAAACTTTTTTATATTGAACTCCTTACACCAAAACCTTTAAAATGAGACTAATATTTGATATTTTTCAACCATGTTTAAATTTGAACATATATTTCATATTTTGAAATAATCAGTTTCACACTGATACATTATAATTTCACTTTCTATAGTTACTATTTCACAATCCTAAACCTACATTTTCACTTTTCACTTAACTTGTTTCACAACCATGGGAGGAGATTTGCAAACCAGAATCATGGTGGTCTAATGGTATTTGGACATCTCTACCCATAACCAAGCCCTGCTTATGAAACACCTCCACAAATTCCACAACGCAAAATATATTCCTTAGGTACACATAATTTGGGAAGCTTACTACTCCAACAACCTACATGGTGACAGAATGGTGGGATCATTTTGGTGGAAATCAATTCTCAAGTTACTTCCCACCTACAACCCTAGCCGCCTCCTCCTCCCAACCCTAGTCGCCCCTCCTCCTCACCCTCCCCTCCTTCCTCCCTTGCCGCTACCTGAGGCAGCCGTCGAGCAAGCCCGGGGCGCCAAGGATGGTCGCGGCGGGGCCTCGGTTGCCCTGCTCCTGTGTGCGGAACCGCGGATCTGGAGCGACGACTCCATTGGCAAGGCACGGCCGGCTAACAGCCGTGCGGGTGGTGGATCCGGTATCCCGGACGCGCGGACGGCGTACGGAGGCTTCTATGGTGGTCGGTGTGCGTGATCTGGCGCGTCCCTTCCTCCCCTGTTCGTTGTGCGGGCCAACCTGGTTGGGCCACGCTTCCTCTTGGTCGCCGGTTCTGTACAGGAGGTGCTGCTGGTGGCGGAGATCTAGATCGGGCGAAATCCCTGGCCAGCCATGACCGGCCGCGGCGATGGCGACGCTTGAGGGCGCCGTCTCCCTCCTTGGAGGCATCGGTATGGACTGATCTCATCACTTCACCTTCCGCTAGGTTTCCCGGGCGAAATCCCTAACTGTGTTAGGAGGCGGCGGCGCTCACGGCACTGTTCCCTTGTTGAAGGCGTCACTTTGGAAACCTTGGGGTTGGGTGGCGCTTGTGGGTGGTGGGCGACAGCGGTGGTGCGACCCTTTCCTAGCATGGATTTATGTCCGTTGCTTGGAGATGGAGTCGCGTAGGTGGAGGTCATCGGCTGGCGTCGTGGTGGCGTCAATGGCGAAGGACCTTCCAAGGCTCGCGTAGGTGGATGTCATCATTTGGCGTGTGGTGGCGTCGATGGCGGAGGACCTGCCAAGGTTGTCACCTCAATCTGCTCTGAATATGGACCAGTGGAAGATGGCAGCGAAGACACATGTGAGTGCGTCAGACCGATTTGAGCCCCGGACCCGGCAGATGGCTCGGTTGGGGCCTCTTGCTTGAGATGTTAGGCTTAGGTGAGAAGTATGGGTATGTGGCCCAGTTTGCACCCCTTCATCATTTGGATAGGAGTAGCGGCAGATGCTGCCAAGACGGCGGATTCAGGCATATTGTTGTTATACTTTGTAAGGTCCTCAAGAATCATCAATAAAATGGTCGTATGCATCTCCAGATGCAGAGGCCGGGGGTCATCGTCCTTTTCGAAAGAAGGCAATTGGCTGTGTGCTGGGTTTTCTTTTGAAATAAAACATCCTCTTTATTTATTAGAAATAATGGTTACATCATTACAATAAAATTTACAATATCATTCATATGTTCCTCGAAACAATCCCTTGTCTCGGAAAATTTAGCTAACCTAGTAATTTTAGGAGCTACTTCGTTTGCCTCCCTATTACAATGTTCAAATCTAATTAAAAAAAACAAGTCATAAAATAACAATCATCAAATTCAGCAGCCGCAGCTCTCGCTGAATGTCCTCCATTCTTCATTGCGTCAATTACTTCTAGATTGTCGGAGTTAACAACAACACGGTTGCTTCCCGCCTTTTCTGCAAGTAATATGTCAAATCGTAGTGCCATGGCTTCTGCTGTTAAAACATCTGCACATTGATGACCCACAAGTACACGCAATCTATCGTAGTCCTTTTGATAAGTAACAGTGTCGAACCCAACGAGGAGCGAAAGGAAATGACAAGCGGTTTTCAGCAAGGTATTCTCTGCAAGCACTGAAATTATCGGTAAAAGATAGTTTTGTGATAAGATAATTCGTAACGGGTAACAAGTAACAAAAGTAAACAAGGTGCAGCAAGGTGGCCCAATCCTTTTTGTAGCAAAGGACAAGCCTGGCGAACTCTTATATAAAGCAAAGCACTCCCGAGGACACATGGGAATTATTGTCAAGCTAGTTTTCATCATGCTCATATGATTCGCGTTCGTTACTTTGATAGTTTGATATGTGGGTGGACATGTGCTTGGGTGCTGCCCTTTCGTAGAAAAGCCTCCCACTTATGATTAACCCCTTTCGCAAGCATCCGCAACTACGAAAGAAGAATTAAGGTAAACCTAACCATATCATGAAACATATGGATCCAAATCAGCCCCTTATGAAGCAACACATAAACTAGGGTTTAAGTTTCTGTCACTCTAGCAACCCATCATCTACTTATTACTTCCCAATGCCTTCCCCTAGGCCCAAATCATGGTGAAGTGTCATGTAGTCGAAGTTCACATAACACCACTAGAGGAAAGACAACATACATCTCATCAAAATATCGAACGAATACCAAATTCACATGATTACTTATAACAAGACTTCTTCCATGTCCTCAGAAACAAACGTAACTACTCACAAAGCATTTTCATGTTCATAATCAGAGGAGTATTAATTATCATTAAGTATCTGAACATATGATCTTCCACCGAATAAACCAACTAGCATCATCTACAAGGAGTAATCAGGACTACTAGCAACCCACAGGTACCAATCTTAGGTTTTGAGACAAAGACCGGATACAAGAGATGACATAGGGTTTCAGAGGAGATGGTTCTAGTGAAGATGTTGATGGAGATTGACCCCCACCCGATGAGAGGATCGATGGTGATGACGATGGCGATGATTTCCCCCTCCCGGAGGGATGTTCCCCGGCAGAATAGCTCCGTCGGAGCCCTAGATTGGTTCCGCCCAGGTTCCGCCTCGAGACGGTGGCGCTTCGTCTGGAAAGCTTCCTTCTCATTTTTTTTCCAGGTCAAAACACACCATATAGCAGAAGATGGGCGTCGGAGGCCTGCCAGGGGCCATAAGGACGGGGCCCTTGTGGCTGGCTGGTGGCCCCCCTCTGGTGCTTTCTTCGTCCAATCTTTTTATTTATTCCAAAACCGATCTCCGTGAAGTTTCAGCACTTTTGGAGTTGTGCATAATAGGTCTCTAATATTTGCTCCTTTTCCAGTCCACAATCCCAACTGTCGGCATTCTCCCTCTTCATGTAAACCTTATAAAATAAGAGAGAAAAGGCATAAGTATTGTGATATAACATGTAATAATAGCCCATAATGCCATAAATATCGACATGAAAGCATGATGCAAAATGGACGTATCAACCCCCCCAAGCTTAGACCTCGCTTGTCCTCAAGCGAAAGCCGATATCGAGAAATATGTCCACATGTTTAGAGGTAGAGGTGTCGATAAAATAAAATACAGACATGAGGGCATCATGATTATCTTTAAAACAACAACATATATTGTCATATGATTTCATATGCTAAAGTAACAATTCATTCACAAGGTAAAGTATGAATCAGAAACTTCATTGAAAACTAACAAACTATAATCTCAGTCATGGAAGCAATTGCTATTGATCATAACATCGGAAAGAACCTATATAAGAGCTTTTCAGCAAGTCCATATATTCAACTATCATTTAGTCTTTCAAAATTGCTAACACTCACGCGATACTTATGGGTACAAAGTTTCAATCAGACACAGAGAAAGATAGAGGCTTATAGTTTCGCCTCCCGACCTTTTACCTCAAGGGTAATGTTAACAATAATACTTTATGAAAACCTACATCTGAGTGCATATACACACACACACACACACACACACACACACACACACACACACACACATATATATATACACACACACGCACGCACGCACACACACACACACACACACACACACACACACACACACACACTCACTGTAACGCCCTCGATGCGGCTATATCTCCCACGTGTCGAAGCACGACTTAGAGGCATAACCGCATTGAAAGCAATGTCGCAAGTGAGGTAATCTTCGCACAATCCATGTAATACATAAGGGAAAAGATACATAGTTGGCTTACAGTCGCCACTTCACACAATACATAATTAAACATCCATCATTCAGCTTACACTCAAGGTCCGACTACGGAACCAAAATAAAAGAAGAATACCCCACAAGCAACACAGATCCCCGATCGCCCCAACTGAGCTCCACTACTAATCGTCTGGAAAGGAAACATAGTAACGACCAAGTGCCTCATCAAATTCCCACTTTAGCTCAGTTGCGCCTTCAGCGCTGGCATCACCGGTACCTGCATCTGTTTTGGTAGAATCTGCGAGCCACAGGGACTCAGCAATCTCACACCCGCGAGATCAAGACTATCTAAGCTTAAGGGAAGGCTGGTGTCAAAAGGTGGAGCTGTTGCAAGCGACTAGCATATATGGTGGCTACTATCGCAAAAGAGAGCGAGAAGAGAAGCAAGGCGCGGTCGTGAAGCTATTAGCGATCAAGAAGTGATCCTGACTACTTACGTCAAGCATAACTCCAACACCGTGTTCACTTCCCGGACTCCGCCGAGAAGAGACCATCACGGTTACATACACGGTTGATGTATTTTAATTAAGGTCAACTTCGGGTTTTCTACAACCGGACATTAACAAATTCCCATCTGCCTCATAACCGCGGCACGGCTTTGAAAGATAATACCTGCAGGGTGTCCCAACTTAGCCCATAACAAGCTCTCGCGATCAACGAAGGAATAAACCTTCACCCAAGACACTCCGATCGACTCGGTATCCGGTACATCAAGACATTTCGACAATGGTAAAACTAAACCAGCAAGACCTCCTTGTGCCGACAAATCCCGATAGGATCTGCACATATCTCGTTCTCGTGGCACACCGGATGAGCAGACGTCGGGTTGGCATAGACCCTCGTTGCCCAAGGGCGCCGGACATCGCTCAGTTGGACCAACACTCGAAGGAGCACCGCCCGGGGGCTAAAATAAAGATGACCCTCGGGCTCGCGAAAACCCAAGGGAAAAAGGGTATAGGTGGCAAATGGTAAAACCAAGGTTGGGCCTCTTTGGAGGAGTTTTATTCAAAGCGAACCGTCAAGGGGTCCCATAAATCACCCGACCGCGTAAGGAACGCAAAATCAAGGAACATAACACCCGGTATGACGGAAACTAGGGTGGCAAGAGTGGAACAAAACACGGGCATAAGGCCGAGCCTTCCACCCTTTACCAAGTATATAGATGCATTAATTAAAACAATAGATATTGTGATATCCCAAAATATCCGTGTTCCAACAAGGAACAAACTTCATCTTCACCGCAACTAGCAACGCTATAAGAGGGTGAGCAAAGCGGTAACATAGCCAATCAACGGTTCGCTAGGACATGGATGGTTAGAGGTTGACATGGCAATATGGGTGGCATGATATAGCAAGTGGTAGGTATCGCAGCATAGGCATAGCAAAAGAGCGAGCATCTAGCAAGCAAAGATAGAAGTGATTTGAAGGTATGGTCATCTTGCTCGTAAGGTTCTCGAGTTGTCGAAGACTTGATCCTCGAGGCGTTCTCGACAGGTTCCTCGTTCACGCACTCGTCTCCGGCTCTACCCAAAGCAAGAACACAAGCAACGGAACCACAATCAAACAAGGAACAATGCACAAGCAATATGATGCAATACATGACATGCGATGCGAGATGTGATATGCAATGCATATGTGTGCTCCGGAAGGAAAATGATGAACCGGGCATCAACTTGGCAAACCAAGTATGCCGCTGGAAAGATGAGATGATTTCGGTTGAAATCGATATAAAGATCACCGGAATCGGATGCACGGTTTGCAAATGACAAGCAAAACAAGAATGACGCAAATCTGCGTTTAACAGCCCGATGCTACTTAGCAAGCAACAAGAAACTATGCTACAGCACCCCAACATAAAAACAAAGCATATGGCAGCGAACTACAGGAGATGCTTAACAAAAGAGGAACACTGAGCTACGGCTAAATCACATCATAACATGTTCAAACAAGCATGGTGAAAGTGCTAAAATATCAGGTTCACAGACTTAGTGAAAATACTAACATGCCAGGAATTAACATCAGGAAGGCATGTTTAGAGCAAGCAAACAACATGCTACAGGAACTTATAATAGCAAAACAAGGCATGACATTATTCTACTCAAAGCATATATCAATAGTCCCTTACTGACCATAAGCCAAAAAGGACTCTAAGAAATGATGGCACCCATGTAAACATTGCAAGTTTTATTACAGATTTCAGACTTAGCAGAAAAACTGGGCATGGCGAAAACAGATTCAACATGGCATCTTCGTGAGCTCGATGCACTCACTACAGAGCATCTCATGATAAACTAAGCATACACCCATCAATAAGACATGGCATAGGAGCTATACATGGCAAGAACAACATCATAGCATACACGGATCAACTACAACGACCTCGTGAAAATTGAATCTCATGCAAACAGTCTGCCAGGAAACATTTTCAAGCAAAAGTAGAGCACGAAAATGACATGCTAGACTACTCCATAAATACCAACAAAGGCATGGATGGATAGAGCACATCCATATGTTCAAAACACCCTTACTGATCATGCTCAAAAAAGGCATGGATCTCTCTGTAACAACATGAACATATGGCATAAAATTAACAGCAGGACAAGACTTAGTGAAAACACTAAGTTCCTGAAATCAGCAACATCATCATCCCTACTTTGCATGCTTGTTCTAGTCAACACATAACTCACAAAAATACATGGCATACACCTCTGGAAAGATGGCATGGCAAAGTTCAACTCACATGTAGGGCTCAAGTTCATAGGGTGCACACATAAATCATGGCAAAAATGACAAAAGAGCTCGAACTGATAAGATTCTGAAACTAACGATCTGAAGCCATCTTCCAACAGCATTTCGGGCATCAAGATGAGCTCAAATGCAAATGATGCAATCGAATGAAATGATGTACTCTTCGAGACGAACAATTTGACATATTATACGCCCAAAACGGAGCCACGGGTGTGGAGATGTGATGCGTTGAAAAAGCCACGAAATTAACACAGATTATGACTTGGTGAGATTTTTTTGGGGGGAGAAAGTCAACCGTGGGTTCGGATCCGATCTGGATCTGGCCGGAGTTGCTCCGGTGCTCGCCGGAGATGGCGCTCGGGGCCGGAGGAAGGAGGAGCTGGGCGGCCGGGCGATCGGATCCGTGATGGCGTGACCGTGAGGAGCGGGAGGCGAGGCTGGCGTAAGGTACATGTGGGCGGCGACGGACGGGGCGGCCATGGGCCATGAGGGCAGCGACGGGACCTCAGCGGGCCCTGCTGGTCGGCGGCGGCGGAGGCCCACGTGTCGCCCTGCGGTTCGTCCGGGCGCGGCGGCGACGCGTCGGTCCGATCCGAACGTGTCCGGCGGCGCGGAGGGGAAATTCGTTAGGGTTTGCCCGGATTTCGGGGGAGGGGTCTTTAAATAGAGGTAGAGGGAGCTAGGAGACTCCAAATGGGGTGTAGTTTTCGCCCACACGATCGTGATCGAACGACCGAGGGCATGGAGGGGAGTTAGATGGGTTATTGGGCTGTTTTGGAGGGGTGTTGGGCTGCAACTTTAAAGAGGCCTTTGCGAGAGTGCGGTTAACCGTTGAGTACCAACGAACTCCAAATGACCCGAAACTTGACAGTGGTCTACGGTGCTATACCAGGGCCACTTGGCAAGGCTCGGTCCATTCCGAGAATGTTCAACACCCGCACACGGAAAAATGACAAGAGGGGTGCGCCGGGGAACATAGGAGTGTCGGATTGCAAAACGGACAACGGGGAAAATGCTCGGATGCATGAGACGAACACGTATGCAAATGAGATGCACATGATGGCATGATATGAGATGCATGACATGGACAAAAATGCAAAACGAAAACAAAACCCAACCACGAAGGGAATATCATAGCACATATCCGAAAATGGCAAGAGTTGGAGTTACAAATATGGAAAGTTACATCCGGGGTGTTACAACACTCCACCACTACAAGAGGATCTCGTCCCGAGGTCTAGGACTGAAAGAACTCCGGATATTCGGAACGGAGGTGATCCTCGCCCTGTGTGGCTTCTCGGTCGGAATGGTGTGACCACTTTACTTTCGTGAATTTGATTGACTTGTTGCGAGTCTTGCGCTCGGTTTCTTCAAGAATAGCAACGGGTGCTCATGATAAGAAACATCTTGTTGGAGGTCAATTTCTTCAAAGTTGATAGTGCGCTCAGAATCTTGAAGCACTTATGAGCTGTGACACGTGAAACACATCGTGCACGTTTGCAAAGTTGGATGGAAGCTCAAGTTGATAGGCGAGATCGCCTCTTTTGCCAATGATCTTGAAAGGACCCACGTATCTAGGGGCAAGCTTCCCTTTGATACCGAAGCGACGAGTGCCTTTCATTGGAGAGACGCGGAGGTAGACATGGTCTCCGATTTCAAAAGCCACATCACGGTGCTTGTCATCATAATAGCCCTTCTGGCGCGATTGCGCGGCTTTAAGATTCTCACGAATGACTTTGCACATTTCTTTGGCTTCTGTGATCAAGTCGTTGCCAAGAAGTTGGCGTTCACCTGTCTCGGACCAATTGAGAGGAGTACGGCACTTTCTGCCATAGAGAATTTCGAATGGGGCCTTGCCTGAACTTGCTTGGAAGCTGTTGTTGTAGGAGAACTCGGCATATGGGAGACACTCTTCCCACTTCATGCCAAAGGAAATGACACAAGCCCTGAGCATATCTTCAAGGATTTGATTGACTCGCTCGACTTGGCCACTTGTTTGAGGATGAAAAGCTGTCTTTGAAACGAATGTTGGTGCCCATGGCCTTCAAAAGAATCCCTTAACTTAGAAGTGAAGATGCTTCCACGGTCGAAGAGATCAATTGTGGAATACCGTGCAAGGAGACAATTTCGAGGTGTATAGCTCGCCACGGTGAGCTGCTGTGATAGATTCTTTGACAGAAGAAAATGAGCCACTTTAGTAAGCTTGTCAATGACAACGAAGATAGCATCATTTCCACGCTTGGACTTAGGAAAACCAGTCACTAAGTCCATCTCGATATGATCAAACTTCCATTCGGAATAGCAATAGGTTGGAGGAGACCAGCTGGTCTTTGGTGTTTGCTTTCACCCTTCTCGCAGACATCACATTCATTCACGAATTGAGCAATTTCTCGCTTCATTCGAGTCCACCAATACGATCGCTTGAGGTCATGGTACATCTTCGTACTTCGGGATGAATGGATAGGAGGAATTGTGTGCCTCATTCATGATGACTTTTCTCAGATCGCCTTTAGGAACCACAATTCGATCCTCGAAGAAAAGAGTATCTTTGTCATCCAAGCGATAGCACTTGTATTTGGAAATGCCCTTGTCAATACCACGTTTCACCTTCTTCACCATGGTATCCAGAAGTTGAGCCTCACGAATTTGATCTTCCAAAGTAGGAGAGACTATGAGGTTGGCAAGAAAGCCTTGAGGAACAACTTGAAGATTCAGCTTATGGAAAGCTTCACAAAGATCCGGTTGGAAGGGCTTGAGAATTAAGTCATTGCAATAAGCCTTTCTGCTCAAGGCATCTGCAATCACATTCGCCTTGCCAGAGTATATTCAATACTTGGATTGTACTCTTGAATCATTTCGACCCATCGAGTTTGCCTGAGGTTGAGGTTTGGTTGAGTGATGATATACTTGAGACTCTTGTGATCGGTGAATATGTCCACTTTCCTTCCCAACAAGAGATGTCTCCATGTTATCAATGCATGGACAATCGCCGCCAACTCAAGATCGTGAGTGGGGTAGTTCTTTTCGTTGGGCTTCAATCGACGAGAGGTATAGGCCACAACTTTCTTCTCTTGCATTAACACAGCACCGAGACCTTGCAAGGAAGCATCACGAAAACTTCAATGGCTTGGATTCATCAGAGGAGTCAATACAGAGCTGTAACTAGCTTCTCTTTGAGGGTATTGAAAGCGACATCACACTCAGGCGTCCAGACATACTTGACATGCTTCTGGAGGAGGTTGGAAAGAGGCTTTGCAATCTTAGAGAAATTCTCAACGAATCTTCGACAATAGCTTGCAAGACCGAGAAAACTGCGGAGCTGCTTGACATTCTGAGGAGGTTCCCAATTCACAATTGAAGACACCTTCTCGGGATTAACAGCGATGCCCTTGGCTGAGATGATATGACCAAGATAAAGAACTTCATCAAGCCGTAACTCACATTTGGAAAACTTCGATAGAATTGATGCTCTCGAGCTTGTCGAGCACCAATCGCAAATGTTTGGCATGATCCTGCTTGTTCTTGGAGAAGACCAAAATATCATCGAGATACACCAAGACGAAATCATTTGTGTAGGGGTTGAAGATAAAGTTCATCATGCGAGAGAAAGTTGGAGGAGCATTGACAAGGCCGAAAGACATGACAAGATATTCATAAGAACCATAGCTTGTTCGAATCTTTGTCTTGGGAATATCTTGTTCACGAATGCGAATCTGATGATAACCCATACGAAGGTCAAGCTTGGAGAATACTTTAGCACCTTTGAGTTGCTCGAATAGCTCATTGATGTTAGGAAGTGGATACTTGTTCTTGATTGTCTTCTTGTTCAATGGACGGTAATCAACACAAAGTCGGTCCGTGCCATCCTTCTTACGGACAAAAGAACTCCATATCCCCATGGAGATGAACTCGGTCCGATCAAACCAGACGCTCTTGTTCATCGAGCTGCTTCTTCAATTCTTTCAGCTCCTTGGGTCCAAGCTTGTAAGGACGCTTGCAACGGGTTCGATGCGGGCTCAAGATCGATAACGAATTCGGTGCCGATGAGGAGGCATACCGGAAGCTCTTCGGAAAGACATCTTGGTACTGCAAACGATCGAATCGAGAGATAGCATTCAACTCGCCCTTCTCATTGAGAGAAAACAACCGAATGGTTTCATCACGAAGCGGCATAGATGATAACATCCTCGGAAGGGTGTGTCAATTGAATTTCCTGGCAGCACAATCAAGTTGAGCCTTGTGCCGAGAAAGCCATCCATCCTAATAATTAGATCAATATCGAGTCACCAAGAACAATTGGAGAAGGCAGAAATCTATAGTCGCCCATCTTGATAGAGACATCCCGAACCATGGAGCTTATGTTCATGAATTTACCCGAGAGACAACCGATAACGGTCTAGGCAAATCTTGAAAAACATCTCATGCTTAGATGAAAAAGGTCTTGAGATGAAACTATGCGATGCACGGTATCAAATAAGACTTTTGCAGAATATCATTAAGCGAGAGATTACCCATTATCACATCAAGAGATTCCTCTCGCTATGCTGCATTCATCATGTTCACCTTGGCAGACTTGGGATTATGCTTGACCACTTGCATTGCTTGAAGACCTCACAGGAGGAGGAGGAGGAAGGCGCCTTTGGTTATGGCATTTGTTCGCATAGTGACCCTTCTGCTGGCATTTGTTGCAGTCACCTCGAGAGCGGACGGTGATAAGGAGCATTTGACCTTGGAGCTTGAGGTGAGACTTGTTCAGTAGCTTGGGTTGGGTGGGTGGGAAGATCCACGACCACCGAGTTCTTCTGCGATAAGGCCGACGGAACGGAGGAGGAGGAAGGTAGAACTTTTGCTGCTTTGTTGCCACTTGAGAGGAAGAAGAAGACTGAATCGCATCCTGTTTCTCTTCTTTGAAGCCTCACACTTGAGCTGAGCACCTTCTAGCTTGAGTGCCATATTATAGAATTGATCAAACTTAGTAGGCTCAGAAAGAACAAGAGATAAGCTGCAGATCCTCTCTAAGGCCACCTCTGAATCGATAGATCAAACTTTTCTCATCAGAACATCTTGTTTAGCGAATCGAGCAAGTTTCAAAGCTGTATGTTGTATTCGTACATCGACATGTTTACTTGCTTGAGATTGCGGAACTCCTCATGCTTGCTTTCAACAACCTTTGGTAGGAATGTGGTGAGCTTTAAAGTCCCGGCGTAAATCAGTCCAAGTAATCACTCGACCACCTCTAGAATCCTTGTATTCTTGGAACCAATCACCGCTCGATCCTTGAGCTGAAAAACGCGAACTTGACGTAGTCCTCGTGTCGACATTGCTGCATTCAAAATGCTTGTTGATATCCACGAGCCAATCGTCGGCGTCGTGGCCTCGGCACGATGGTGAAAGACTTTGGCTGGTTTGCAAGGAACTGGTTGAGTGTAGGAAGCGTGGGTGATGGAAGAACTGCCTTGACCTTGATTCCCTTGGTTGCCTTGGCCTTGGTTACGCTCTTGCATCATTTGGATCAACAATCGAAGGCGTTGGCGTTAGTGGTTGCCATCAAAGTTTGCCATGCCTCCGGAGGCGGAGGTGGAGGTGGAGGGTTCGCCGACTCCCATCACTGCGTTCGGATTACGGCGCGTTGGCGGAGCCATCTGAAGAGGGTGACATCCGTTAGCATCTTGATAGACAGATAGACAAGTTGAATCAACGGATAGAAATTGCAACATATAGTCTTCACAATAAACATTCGAACAGGGATGAACGAATGAATTCCAAAGTAAACATCACGTCCATTAAGGTGAGAAGCCACTTGATAAGAGATTGATGAATGAAAATAAAAAAAACAAAGTATGAATGGAACAAATAAGTGGTAAGGATTACCCAATCACAAACCAAATATCTGCGGAAGAAAAGCTAGAGCTACTTGAATCCCACCTATAAACTCCCGAAACTTTCCGGTTATGCAATCAGTGTTGGGGATACAGGGAGCAATATATATCTCACCCAAGCTAACAATCCCTACATCCATTGTATCCATCCTTCAACACATAACCAAGAAACCTTCGAAATCATGTACCTCAACCTTGAAAAGCATCCGTTATACAAGTCATGGCAATACTCCGTACTCACCACAAGATCTTTGGGTTAGCGGGTTATCTCACCAACCGCGCATAAAAGAGATTTTCGATGTCGGCGATTAAACTCGGTATTCGAATCGCAACGATAAAATTATGACGACAACACCTCGAGCTCAACTCCCGGACACGCCACAACCCCTAAATGTCGAGGCAACCAAGACAATGTTGTCATCATAAAACCATCGAACGATTCTAAGATACCAGCGTGATCCTAAAAAAAATTAGTGAAATTTGAGAAGAGAAGAGTCAAAACTCTCGTCGGGATACCTCACCGAAGGTCGAAGGACTGGGGAGTAAAAAGAATTCCTAACTCTCCGATATATATAATCCTAAATGACTCAAAACATTTTTCTAGACACAACTCGCCACTAAAAGCGATCAAGCGGTGGGGGCTCCTAAGGTCGGGATGGCTCTGATTACCAACTTGTAACGCCCTCGATGCGGCTATATCTCCCACGTGTTGAAGCACGACTTAGAGGCATAACCGCATTGAAAGCAATGTCGCAAGTGAGGTAATCTTCGCACAATCCATGTAATACATAAGGGAAAAGATACATAGTTGGCTTACAGTCGCCACTTCACACAATACATAATTAAACATCCATCATTCAGCTTACACTCAAGGTCCGACTACGGAACCAAAATAAAAGAAGAATACCCCACAAGCAACACAGATCCCCGATCGCCCCAACTGGGCTCCACTACTAATCGTCTGGAAAGGAAACATAGTAACGACCAAGTGCCTCATCAAATTCCCACTTTAGCTCAGTTGCGCCTTCAGCGCTGGCATCGCCGGTACCTGCATCTATTTTGGTAGAATCTGGAGCCATGGGACTCGGCAATCTCACACCGCGAGATCAAGACTATTTAAGCTTAAGGGAAGGCTGGTGTCAAAGGTTGAGCTGCTGCAAGTTTACTAGCATATATGGTGGCTACTATCGCAAAAGAGAGCGAGAAGAGAAGCAAAGCGCGGTCGTGAAGCTATTAGCGATCAAGAAGTGATCCCGACTACTTACGTCAAGCATAACTCCAACACCGTGTTCACTTCCGGACTCCGAGAAGAGACCATCACGGTTACATACACGGTTGATGTATTTTAATTAAGGTCAACCGGGTTTTCTACAACCGGACATTAACAAATTCCCATCGCCTCATAACATGGCACGGCTTTGAAAGATAATACCTGCAGGGTGTCCCAACTTAGCCCATAACAAGCTCTCGCGATCAGCGAAGAATAAACCTTCACCCAAGACACTCCGATCAGGCTCGGTATCCGGTACATCAAGACATTTCGACAATGGTAAAACTAAACCAGCAAGACCTCCATTGTGCCGACAAATCCCGATAGGAGCTGCACATATCTCGTTCTCGGGGCACACCGGATGAGCAGACGTCGGGTTGGCATAGACCCTGGTTGCCCAAAGGCGCCGGACATCGCTTCGAGTTGGACCAACACTCGAAGGAGCACGGCCCGGGGCTAAAATAAAGATGACCCTCGGGCTCGCGAAAACCCAAGGGAAAAAGGGTATAGGTGGCAAATGGTAAAACCAAGGTTGGGCCTTTTTGGAGGAGTTTTATTCAAAGCAAACCGTCAAGGGGTCCCATAAATCACCCGACCGCGTAAGGAACACAAAATCAAGGAACATAACACGGTATGACGGAAACTAGGGTGGCAAGAGTGGAACAAAACACGGGCATAAGGCCGAGCCTTCCACCCTTTACCAAGTATATAGATGCATTAATTAAAACAATAGATATTGTGATATCCCAAAATATCCGTGTTCCAACAAGGAACAAACTTCATCTTCACCGCAACTAGCAACGCTATAAGAGAAATTTGAGCAAAGCGGTAACATAGCCAATCAACGGTTCGCTAGGACATGGATGGTTAGAGGTTGACATGGCAATATGGGTGGCATGATATAGCAAGTGGTAGGTATCGCAGCATAGGCATAGCAAAAGAGCGAGCATCTAGCAAGCAAAGATAGAAGTGATTTCGAAGGTATGGTCATCTTGCCTGTAAGGTTCTCAGAGTTGTCGAAGACTTGATCCTCGTAGGCGTTCTCGACAGGTTCCTCGTTCACGTACTCGTCTCCCGGCTCTACCCAAAGCAAGAACACAAGCAACGGAACCACAATCAAACAAGGAACAATGCACAAGCAATATGATGCAATACATGACATGCGATGCGAGATGTGATATGCAATGCATATGTGTGCTCCGGAAGGAAAATGATGAACCGGGCATCAACTTGGCAAACCAAGTATGCCGCTGGAAAGATGAGATGATTTCGGTTGAAATCGATATAAAGATCACCGGAATCGGATGCACGGTTTGCAAATGACAAGCAAAACAAGAATGACGCAAATCTGCGTTTAACAGCCCGATGCTACTTAGCAAGCAACAAGAAACTATGCTACAGCACCCCAACATAAAAACAAAGCATATGGCAGCGAACTACAGGAGATGCTTAACAAAAGAGGAACACTGAGCTACGGCTAAATCACATCATAACATGTTCAAACAAGCATGGTGAAAGTGCTAAAAATATCAGGTTCACAGACTTAGTGAAAATACTAACATGCCAGGAATTAACATCAGGAAGGCATGTTTAGAGCAAGCAAACAACATGCTACAGGAACTTATAATAGCAAAACAAGGCATGACATTATTCTACTCAAAGCATATATCAATAGTCCCTTACTGACCATAAGCCAAAAAGGACTCTAAGAAATGATGGCACCCATGTAAACATTGCAAGTTTTATTACAGATTTCAGACTTAGCAGAAAAACTGGGCATGGCGAAAACAGATTCAACATGGCATCTTCGTGAGCTCGATGCACTCACTACAGAGCATCTCATGATAAACTAAGCATACACCCATCAAGAAGACATGGCATAGGAGCTATACATGGCAAGAACAACATCATAGCATACGGATCAACTACAACGACCTCGTGAAAATTGAATCTCATGCAAACAGTCTGCCAGGAAACATTTTCAAGCAAAAGTAGAGCACGAAAATGACATGCTAGACTACTCCATAAATACCAACAAAGGCATGGATGGATAGAGCACATCCATATGTTCAAAACACCCTTACTGATCATGCTCAAAAAGGCATGGATCTCTCTGTAACAACATGAACATATGGCATAAAATTAACAAAGCAGGACAAGACTTGGTGAAAACACTAAGTTCTGAAATCAACAACATCATCATCCCTACTTTGCATGCTTGTTCTAGTCAACACATAACTCAAAAAATACATGGCATACACCTCTGGAAAGATGGCATGGCAAAGTTCAACTCACATGTAGGGCTCAAGTTCATAGGGTGCACACATAAATCATGGCAAAATGACAAAAGAGCTCGAATCGATAAGATTCTCAAACTAACGATCTGAAGCCATTTTCCAACAGCATTTCGGGCATCAAGATGAGCTCAAATGCAAATGATGCAATCGAATGAAATGATGTACTCTTCGAGACGAACAATTTGACATATTATACGCCCAAAACGGAGCCACGGGTGCGGAGATGTGATGCGTTGAAAAAGCCACGAAATTAACACAGATTATGACGGTGAGATTTGGGGAGAAAGTCAACCGTGGGTTCGGATCCGATCTGGATCTGGCGGAGTTGCTCGGTGCTTTCACGGAGATGGCGCTGGGCGGAGGAAGGAGGAGCCGGGCGACGGATCCGGCGATGGCCAGACCGTGAGGCTACCGAGTCTGGCGTGTGGAGGCCATGGTGTGGTATGGACGGCATGGCCTTCATGTCATGAGGACGGCGACAGCCTCAGCGGGCCCATGGTGGGCGGCGGCTTCGGCGGCGGAGGCCACGGTCGCCTGCATGATTCGTCCGGTATGTGTGGACCGCGTCCGGTCCGATCCGGACGTGTCCATGGGCGAGAGGAAATCGTTAGGGTTTGCGGTTTGAGAGAGGTCTTTAAATAGAGGTAGAGGGAGCTAGGAGACTACAAATGGGGTGTAGTTTTACGCCCACGATCGTGATCGAACAATCGAGGGCATGGAGGGAGTTAGATGGGTTATTGGGCTGTTTTGAAGGGGTGTTGGGCTGCAACTTAAAAAGGCCTTTCATGAGAGCGGTTAACCGTTGAGTACCAAACGAACTCCAAATGACCCGAAACTTGACAGTGGTCTCGGTGCTATACCGGGGCCACTTGGCAAGGCTCGGTCCATTCCGAGAATGTTCAACACCCGCACACGGAAAAATGACAAGAGGGTGCGCGGGGAACATAGGAGTGTCGGATTGCAAAACGGACCACCGGGAAAATGCTCGGATGCATGAGACGAACACGTATGCAAATGAGATGCACATGATGGCATGATATGAGATGCATGACATGGACAAAAATGCAAAACGAAAACAAAACCCAACCACGAAGGGAATATCATAGCACATATCCGAAAATGGCAAGAGTTGGAGTTACAAATATGGAAAGTTACATCCGGGGTGTTACACTCACACACACACACACATATATAGGACTGGACTATTCTGTTACCCATAACAGAATATTATTCTGCTACCCCTCCTCCCTATAAGGGCCGATATGTAGTATCCAAACCGGTGGCCCGAAGGAAAAGAAAAACCCAGCCCACCCACTCCCGCATCCCCCGTCTCCAGCTGGATCCCGGGGATGGCCAGCCCCCCACCTTCTCCCCCGTCTGGATCCCGGCGCCGCGCCCGCCTCCCATCTTCTTCCCGGCGCCGCCCCGCCCCCACCTTCTTCCCTGTGCCGCCCCGCGCCCACCTTATTCCCTGTGCCGCCCCGCCCCCACCCTTCTTCCCTGCGTCAGCCCCGCCCCCACCTTCTTCCCCGCGCCGCCCCCACCTGCCGGCGTCGCACCGCCCCACACCTCCTAAGCGACGCCCGCCCCATACTCTGGCTGGCCAAGCGCCACCGCGCCTCCGGCCTCCTCCGTCCACCGCCGCGCCGCCGCCGCGCCACTGGCCTCCTTCCCCCAGTCGTCGCACCTCCGGCCTCCTTCCCTCCACCAGCATCGCTCCTCCGGCCACCTCCCTCCACCGCCACCCCTCGGGCCACCTACCTCTCCCACCATTCAGCCTCCGGCCACCTCCCTCCGCCACCATTCAGCCTTCGGCCACCTCCCTCCGCCACCACCCGCCTCGAGTCACTTCCCTCCTGGCTGCACGCCCCGCGAAGAAGACCCGCCGTTCGCCACCTACTGCTGGCCCAGCTCCTGGAGCCACTACATCAACGCACGCATGTTCAGTTTCGATTCGAGTTCAACTTCTGCTGTCAATCCTTTTCTCGTGTATGTTCAGTTCGACATCTGGTGGTTCTTCATACCAACATAGTGTGATTTTTCAATTCATCTTGCAGGTGAAAAAAGGAGCTCCCCTTTGAGTTCAAATGGGTTCAAAGAAAATGGTTTGTTGCATTACAGTTAGTGTTTTTTGTGTGTTGTTTGTATACTCGCAGTTACTTTTTGGGCATCATTCGATCTGGACCATAGTTGCTGCAGGGATCTATTTAGCACATATAATTACAAAAACATAAATCAAATAATATTCCCCCGAAAGTTCAATATTTAGGGTTCTGCGCCTGTCCTTACATTAGCTAATCTTCATCATGTCCAGATAATGCCTAAAGTGAAGAGATTTTTTTAATTCAACTTTTGAATGCCTTTCAGTTCATCAACTTCTCGGCTGTCCTGAGTTGCAGCATTGCTGCTACTATCAATGGGTTTGCAAGTTGCAACCATTATTGATGCATTTGTATTTCTGATCACTGATGGTTTCATGAGGATGTGCTCAAAAATTGCTACTGTAGGCTGCTCTTTGTTGCATTTGGTACCGTCAATTAAAAATCATTCTTTCTTGTGTTTCTATGTTGTCAAATAAAATCTAGTGTACATGTGATGTCCAGTTTCTTCTTTAGGTTCAGTTCAATATCTAAAATCCGTTCAGTTTAATTCTTACGCGTCGTGAAAAATACATATAACATGCTTTGTTGTGTGGGATTTGGGGGGTGCCTAGTCTGGCTAAGAATGCCTTAATTACTGCTTTCTTTGCTCTATTCAAGTGACAGAAAAAATTAGTTCGAGAATATATATGCAGGAGGTTGGGAGCAAAAAAAACCTCATAATTTTTCTCAGTTCAATGATTGGAAGCAAAAAACTGTAGCCATCTCCCGGTGGGGCTCTGCTGCCGGAGCACTCTGGCCGTTCACAGCCACCACTCCAGGCCGTTCAACGCCACCACCCTGGACATTCATTGCCAAGAAGACTCGATCCCACCCTCACCCTAGTTGTTTCAGTTATCGAGTGAGTTTCAGTCCAACTTGAGCTCCTTGAGATGATCAAATAATTAACTTCAAAATTATTACATGGTCCATGTATTTTACAGCAAGTCCATGTAGTACTACATGGGAAGTACAAAAATTACTTCTAGTGAGAGTTCATTTAAATCTACAGGGTCCAGTCCCATATATCTTTTAACCAGGTGCATGGTGAAGCCCAGGGTGCTCGTCGGCGATCACAAGAAGCAGACCATCAAGAAGGAGCTAGGCGACATGGTGCAGCGGTGTGGCCAGTTCAACCACCTAGCTAATACATCATGATTTTCTCTCTTTTGCCTATGTCTCTTAGTGTGTTACCCCTTCCTCTTTTCATATAGCGTATTCTGAACATCAGATGCTTTCAAAAATGTGTCGTGCAAGTTCAAGTATAGCTGCTGCAGGAGTTCAAAAATCTGAACAGTTTAAGCTCAACCCAATTTCAAGAATTGTTTCCTTTATAAATTGTTTGAAGTTTGTGATTTTGGCTCATGGCAGGAGCTCGTTGACGATGAAGGATGTGAAGCTTCACCACCATTCACAACTCCAGTACGGTCCAGTTCGTCATGAGGATCTGGAGCTTCAACTTTTTTAGTTCATCTTTCATATGCTTTTTAGTACATCTAATTCCTCATCGTAAGTCCAATTTCCATTTTATGTTTCCAGCCTCCCATAAAACAAACGTGTGCTTGTGGTTAAGCATGAGAAATGATCATCTGTACTGTCTCTTGGTTTATCAATTTGTAGAGCAAAACATGTACCAAAGTCAAATTCTCAAAAAAGGCTCTTCTTTGGATCTTTCAGTGCTCACTTAGTTTGGTATCAAATTATTTGTTTCTTCCGATGCTGTAAAACTAGAATTTTGGGTATATCTTTTGGTGCATATTTCTGTTTGTATAAAACTTATATGTTACATTTTCTTGAGGGTGCATTCTGTCTGTATAAAATTTATATGTTACATTTTCTTGAGAAAAATGGATGCAACATTCACAACCGTTTTGATAACTAAGTAGAATGACTAGTACTGAGAGCAAGTATTCTACAAATGTACATAGTATGATTTTATTAATGGATAAGGACATGATCATATCTTACTTCAAAGTTTGAGCACACGACTATTTTGTATCTTTACTGTTTATAATAGCAAGTTCTGCAATTGATCCATCCAGATGGAAGAAGGAAATCAGTCCAACAGACTCATCTAAAGTGACATGTCGTGCACCGCCCACTCGTCCTCAAGCTGCTCGTCGTGTCATGCCGGCTTGCCATCAACCACCGTTGTGGCTCAACCCCCACGGTGCTTCCCCTCTATTGTTGCCCTCACCATGATCTCCTGCGTATTGGCGGCCTCGACGAGCTGACTATGGTTGCTGCTCCTGCGTGCTGCAGTACGCCGCCGAGCTGGTCACCATTTGTATTTTTGTTTTAAGTTCATTTGTGTTCTTGTTGTCAGGTCGCCTGCAAACCTGTTATCGTTGTTAGTTCATGTGTGTTGTTGTTGTTAGGTCATGTGCAAGTTTGTTATCAGTTCATGTGTATTGTGTTTCTTTTGTCGCTTCATTAGTACATATCCACCTACAACCCGTTCAATGATGTAAGCCACACAAGTTCGAAAAGAAATGGATAAAACAATGGTGGTGGTGAAAACAATACAGCCCATTCAATGATGTAAGCCATGCAACTTTGAAAGGATTCACATCAGTACAAACTCTAGAGGGCATGTATATTATTTGCCCTGGTGGTGAAAAGAATACAACCCATTCAATGATGTAAGCCATGCAAGTTTGAAAGGATTCACATCAGTACAAACTCTAGAGGGCATGTATATTATTTGCCCCACGGAAATTCAAAATGGTAAAAGTTCAAGATGTAAAATGAAAGAAGTCTAGACCATTGTTGAAGTTGAAAAAAAAGAAACACACAAAACATTTACTTTGTTTTAAGAAAATGTCATTCAGTTCAACGATATAAACCAGGCAAGTTCGGGGATGGTGATACCACTATTTTGATCAATGAATAAAGGAGGAGATATTTGTCAAAAAAGTGTATGTTGGTACTCTTTTGAAAGAAAAAAAAAGGAATTCTCGTGAAAACATGCTCAGTACAAAACCAAACGGACATCAGTGCAAGTACTCTTTTTGGAACATTTCTAAATTACTCTATGAAAAATACATCAGTACAAACACACCCACATGTCAGTGCAAGTACTCTGTTTTTTTGACAGGAAAACAACACGACATGTCTCACCATATTCAAAATTACTCATCAACGATTGCGAACTTATGTAATGTTTTATGTTTTCAAGTGCTCGATGAAAATTTATGTAATGTTTGGTGCTTCTCTTTATGTAATGTTTTATGTTTTCAAGTGCTCGATGAAAATTTATATTCCTAATAGTTCGTGTACTATTGCCTGAGGAGTTCATGTGTTACTGGCCAGTAAAGTAAACCTATTAATCACTCTCTCAAGTGTGATGAAAAAAATGGGTAGTAAATTGATGAAAATATATCATCGAGTTCAAAACACGCCGAGATACGCGACAGCTACCCCAGTTCGGGCATAGTAAGTACCTCAGTATGAGCTAAAAACGGTGGTCCGTTTGGAATAAATGAAATGGCAGAAATTCAAATTGCAAAGTTCAAGGAAAAAAAGAAACCCCATGAAAATCCTGCTTAGTAAGTACCTCAGTACAAGTCGTAATATGAGAGAAGTTCAGAAAAATGTTGTCAAAAAAAATGTTGAGTTAAAAAAAAGAACAAAACAAACACATTTTCTTTTTGAATAAAATATCATTCAGTTCGATGATACAAACCATACAAGTACAGGGGCGACGATACAGTAAACCATTGAAAACTTACGAGAAAAATATTACACAAAAAACAGAGCAAAGTCTAGTTAGTGAAAGCACGCTTAGTACAAACCCATGCAATCATCAGTACAAGTACCTTTTTTCGGAACCATTCAAAATTACTCTACAAAAAATAGCTCAGTACAAACATACACATATATCAGTACGACTACTCTGTTTTTCAGACGATAAAATAGCAAGATCCATTATGCCGTATTCTAAATTACTCTTAAACGGTTGCGAAGTAGAGAAAATGTTCAACATGACTAAGTTTCACATTTTTGATAGCTATCCAACGTTATATTATTTGCCATATTTCGACAAACTTTAAAAAAATTGCGTTCAAAATCAAATTTGACCGTATTCGAATTCGTTTTTAAACCGTAAGGAATTAGAAAAACATTTCAATATGAAAAAGTTGCGCATTTTCCATAAATTTCCAACGCCATATCATTTATATCAATCCGACAAACCGTTTGCAAAAAATCGCGAAAATATGTTTCGCCCATAATTTCACCGTTTTTCAAATTACTTTTAAATCATATAGAATTAGAAAAAACAATACATATATGGAAGATGCGGATTTTCACCAGCTTTCCAACGCCATCTTATTTGCTCAATTCCGACAAACCATTTGATAATTGAGTCCAAAATATGATTCACGTTTTCGGTTTAAAAAAAACAGTTTTTTCAAAACTGCTCTTAAACCATAATGATTTTGCAAAAACGTTCAATATATTTGAAATATGGTTGTCAAGAGCTTTCCAACGATATATTGCACGCCCCGTTCCGACAAAAAAATTATAAAAAGTTTTTGAACTAAAGAAGACGATCTGTTAAACACAACTGAAAGCATCAGTTCAACCGCTTCGAAAACATCAGTACAACCACCTGAAACCGTCAGTTCAAAAAGGGTAACAGAATAATATTCTGTTACGCGTAACAGAATAGCCCAGATGTATATATATATATATATATATATATATATATATATATATATATATATTCTGCTAACACCCTTAAGAGTCTTATTCTGCTAACAAAAATCGCTTATTCTGCTAACACCAGGGAACCCGCTCGTAACCTCAGCCCGCCCACCCACCCACTCACGCACTTACCTCCACATCTCATCCTCCCCCGTCCCCACGATCCCCTCCGTTCTTCCCCACACCGCCACCCCTCAAAGACCCATCGCCAATCCAGATCCGCCGGATGCGACTAGAGCACTTGCTGCCCGGATGTGTCGCCAGGAGCCCGCCCACCACCCCGCCATCCTCCTCCGGTGAGCCAGCGACGGGATCTGGGCCTCCCCCGACCCGCATCGCCACATACCTCCGTCGCCCCGGCCCGCACCAACTCTGTCCAGCCGCCGTCCCCGACACACGCGCTGCTGCCCCAGACCTTTAGATCACAGCAGCCGCCCGGCCCATGGCGCCACACCGGCACCTCCCCGGCCATCTACTTCCTCGCGGGCCGCATGGCCTGGTCGCTGGCTCTGACCCGCACCACATCTGCATCCCTTGACGGTGATGCCCCTCCTCGTGCTCCTCAATCCACTTCTGCACGCCTCCCCTCCCGGCCCGCCGCCGCACCATCTCCTCCCCGGCGCCACTGCACCACCTCCGGGAGCCCCCACTCCGCCACTCCAGCTACCCCGCACCGGATTCTCGCCAAAGATCTGGCGTGCCCTGCATCCATCGCCATCGTTCAGGGCCGGGCGCCTAGGTCCAGCGAGGCTACCGCCCCTCGTCTAGCCATTGTTGGTGTTTGAAGCTGCCGGCGCTCCACCCTTGCCCAGATCCATCAGGCGTGTGCCGGGTTCTTGCTACCCGCCCCTCCGTCGCCGCACGGGTCTTGCAGTTATTTTTTTGTTTTTCCTATTGAAATCTTCAGTGTACAATGAGGGATCGCTCCGGAGCTCCTCCGACGTCCTCCAGTGGCGAATATTGAAGTCCCTCCCCTCTCTTCGTCTACATTGCCCGACTTCCTCCGTTTTGCATGTCTGGCAGCACTACCGCGTCGATGCAGCTCACTTCGTCCACACGGGTGGGTTTTTTGGTTCGAACTGCAGGTCACTTCGCCCGATGTCCGAATAGCGCGGCGGCGGGCGCCCCCGCCTCAGAGCTGCGACAAAGACTGCGATCCACAAACCAGGTCGTGAAGTTGAAGTGCGACCGGTGAGGCGGCCCTTTTGAGCGAGCACATCGTGCAGTGCTGTCGAGCATGGCATGCAGGGCAGCTCGCCCCGGTGTGCAGTGCAGCTCGCCCCGGCGTGCAGTCTACGACTCTCACCTGCAGCTCTCTTCTACACTTCTTGATTGCAGGCGGCGGGAGACAAGTGCACTGCACTATTGTGGCGGGCAACATACTTATTTTTTTAGTAATTCATCTTTGTTGTATGTTTTAATTTCACCATGTTTGTGGTTCCCTTATGGGGGTCCCTTATGGCATCCCGCAGTACGGATTGCAGATACATGTAGTTTTTCTAATGCAGAGATAACAATGTGTAATTGGAAAGTTCTAGAACAAAAAAACAAAAATAGTTAAAATGCAGTTCACTAGTCTTGTCTAGTAGTTTGGACGCAGTAATAGAAAAGTTTACCGGAGGGCTGATGTGCCAGGCAATGCCGCGCACGCGAGCTGTTCAGATGTCCCTGGTGTGCAGCTCAGATGGGTGGCGTGCGCGATTTAGTTAGAAATTTTCTTTTTGTAAAACTATTCAAGGATATGTTCATAAAAAATAAAAATGATAAAGAAAAGTAATTTGGTTCACTTCTCAATAGTGTTGCGGTCCACTTACGCTAAATGTGAAGTATGATCGACTTCCTTGCCCGAGAAAATCTATGTATGAATAAAAGAAATCATGCAGTTCTCTTACCCGTCCGATGCAGTGCTGTTTTTTGTCCGATGCAGTGCAATTCACTTTCTCGTCCTTGAAAAAAATTATGTTTGAATAAAAGAAAACATGCAGTTCTCTTACCCGTTTGATACAATGCGGTTTTTCGTCCGATGCAGTGCGGTTTTCAGTCGGATGAAGTAACCACGTCGATTTGGGTGTCGCGAAAAACGGAGTATCCGCATTTCGGTAAATTCGAAATTCTTCTTAAACCGTAAAGAATTAGAGAGAGTGTTCTACATGAAAGAGTTGTGTATCGTTGATATCTTTCAAACGGCGTATCGTTTGAATCATTCCGACCAGCTGTTTGCAAAAATTTCACCAAAAACTGCCGCTGCCACTCGTCGTCCGCTGCGCGATTTTCAAAATTAACTTAAAACCGTAAGGAATTTCAAAACTATTTCAACATATGAAAGTTGCACCTCGTTCTTAGCTTTCCAACAGCGTATCGCACGCCTCGTTTTGACAAACGTTCAAAAACTAGAGCGAAAATAGTACCAAAAATTTGAAAAAAATTGAAAAACAGAATTCCGCGATTTAGTAAATTTGAAACTGCTCTTAAACCCTAAGGAATTAGAGAAACATTTATATATGAAAAAGATGCGCCTCAACGATATCTATCCAATGGCGTATCGTTTGCTTCATTCCAACGAGCGGTTTAGAAGAAATCATGAAAAAACGCTCGCTGCCACTCGTCATGGGCCGCACCATTTTCAAAACTGCTCTTAAACCGTGTGGAATCTCGAAAAGTGTTCAACATGTCAAAGTTGCACCTAATCCATAGCTTTTCAACGATATATTACACGCCTCATTACGATAAACAGTTAAAAAATTAGAGTGAAAACAATACCAAAAAATAACACGTGCAGTTTTTTCCGACGAGAAGTTTACTCGTGTGAGTGCTGCAGCACACTTGGTTCAAAGAATGACGTGCACTTGCGTTCAGCGTGCAGTGCGGAAGTGGTGTGCAGAATAGTTATTCTGCTAATGTGAGCAGAATAGACCGTCTGTATATATATACGGGTCTCTCCAGCACATAGTGCTTGCCAAAGGATAAAGTGTAAAAAGGGAAAGGTGAAGATCACCATGACTCTTGTATAAGGATTTAAGGTAAAACCAAAAGATAGACCCTTCTCAGAGGGAAGCAGAGCTTGTCATGCGCTTTTATGGTTGGATGCACCAAATCTTAATGCAAAAGAACGTCACTTTATATTGCTGCTTGTGATAAAGAACTTTATTATGCAGTCCGTCGCTTTTATTTCTTCCATATCACAAGTTCATATAAAGCTTATTTTCTTCACACTAATAGATCATACATATTTAGAGAGAATTTTTTATTGCTTGCACCGATGACAACTTACTTGAAGGATCTTACTCAATCCATAGGTAGGTATGGTTGACTCTCATGGCAAAACTGGGTTCAAGGGATGTTTGGAAGCACAAGTAGTATCTCTACTTGGTGCAAAGACTTTGCCTAGCATGAGAGGGAAAGACAAGCTCAACATGTTGGAGGATCCATGACAATATAACTTTTATTAGGATATAAGAAAACATAACCCATTATGTTGTCTTCCTTGTCCAACATCAACTTTTTAGCATGTCATATTTTAATGAGTTCTCACAATCACAAAAGATGTGCAAGATAGTATATTTATATGTGAAGCCTCTCTTTCTTTATTACTTCCTATTAATTGCAACAATGACCAAAACTATGTTTGTCAACTCTCAACAACTTTTATTCATCATACTCTTTATATGTGAAGTCATTACTCTCCCTAAGATCAATATGATCTTTTTATTTCTTTTTATTCCTTCTTTAATTCCTTCTTTAATTCCCTCAAGATCATAGCAAGATAGCAAAGCTGTCAACTCAAAACTACTCTTTATTATGTATAACTCATGGACTTGATTACATAGATAGAGATCAAAACAAAACTCAAAGCTAGATCATACTAAAACTTTATTCTACTAGATCAAGAGATAACCAAAAGGATCGAACTAAGAAAAACGATAAAGATAGAGGTGTGATGGTGATACGATACTGGAGCACCTCCCCCAAGCTTGGCAGTTGCCAAGGGGAGTGCCCATACCCATGTATTTATGCCTCTTTATTTGGAGGTGGTGATGATGGAGTTGTTGATGTAGTAGGCTTCTTCCTTAGCTTGCGCTTGAGGATAGAATTTTCCTCCCTTAAGTCATCAATCTCCTGCAGACTTAGTATCTTTTTACATAGTTCTTGTTTGTTTTCCCGCAAGAGATGAAAAGGGATAAGCTTGATCTTAGGTTTCTTTGCTTTATTAGGGAGACTTGACTTTTTGAACTCCACATGCATGTCCCCAGGTTGAGGTAGTAAGACTTCATCTTCATCTGAGCTTGTCTCCTCCTTTCCTTTAAGATCATAGTCTTCTTCTTCCTCCGTGGTCCAACCACAATGCTCCAAGTCCTCGTAGACTTTGGGGTCTGCAACGTAATCAGCCACATAGCTTTCTCCCTCCAAATCCTGGGACGACATATTGCTCTAAATCTGCTGCAGAAATAACTCAAAACAAAAACAAAGGATTTTGTCATGCTACGATGGTCAAAACCTTCAGGAATTACATAATGAATTTTTACCAACGAAAAGAAGTACCATGGAAGAAAACGGAGTCCAGATGACACAGGAGGTGGCCACAAGGTAGGAGGTGCGCCTAGGGGGGTAGGGCGCGCCCTCCACCCTTGTGGTCGCCTCGTGTCTCTTTCGGACTACTTTTAATTCTTCTATTTTTTTAAATATTCCAAAATGGAGAAAAATTGCTATTAGAACAGTTTTGGAGTCGGTTTACTTACCGTACTACATATCTATACTTTTTCGGAGTCTGAAACATTCTGGAAAGTGTGCCTTATGTACTCCTCTAGTGTTATGGTGTCAATTATATTGGTTTCAATATTTATGGGATTACGTGAGATATAATGTTTGATTCTTTGATCGTTTACCACCTTTGGATTTATGCCTTCGGCGTTGTTGATTTTTATGGCACTGGAACGATAGACCTCCTCGATAATGTAAGGACCCTCCCATCTAGAGAGAAGTTTTCCTGCAAAAAATCTTAAACGAGAGTTGTATAGCAAGACATGATCACCTACATTCAACTCACGCTTTTGTATCCTCTTGTCATGCCATCTTTTAACCTTTTCCTTAAACAACTTGGCATTCTCATAGGCTTGGGTTCTCCATTCATCAAGCGAGCTAATGCCAAATAACCTCTTCTCACCGGCAAGTTTGAAATAAAAATTGAGCTCTTTAATAGCCCAATAATCTTTGTGTTCTAGTTCGAGAGGTAAGTGACATGCTTTTCCATAAACCATTTTATATGGAGACATACCCATAGGGTTTTTATAATCTATAGGCCCATAATGCATCATCAAGTTTCTTAGACAAATTCTTTCTAGATCTATTAAAAATCTTTTGCAAAATCAGTTTAATCTCTCTATTACTCAATTCTACTTGACCACTAGACCGAGGATGATATGGACATGCAATTTTATGGTTAACATCATAGTTAGCAAGCATTTTACGAAAAGCACCACGAATAAAGTGTGAACCACCATCAGTCACTAAATATGCAGGGACTCCAAACCTCGGAAAAATAACCTTTTTAAGCATCTTAATAGAGGTGTGATGATCAACACTACTAGTTGGAATCGCTTCTACCCACTTAGTAACATAATCAACATCAACTTAAATATATGTATACCCATTAGAGGTGGGAAAGGTCCCATGTAATCAAAGCCCCAAACATCAAATGGTTCAATAACAAGTGAATAATTCATAGGCATTTCCTGATGTCTAGTAATATTACCAATTCTCTGGCATTCATCACAAGACAAGACAAACTTACGAGCATCCTTGAAGAGAGTAGGCCAATAAAAACCGGATTGCAGTACCTTATGTGCAGTTCTATCTCCAGCGTGGTGTCCTCAGCAAGCCTCGGAGTGACACTTGCGTAGGATCTGTTCCTGTTCATGCTCAGGTACACAACGTCTAATAACACCATCTACTCCTTCTTTATAAAGGTGTGGGTCACCCCAAAAGTAATGTCTTAAATCATAGAAAAACTTCTTTTGCTGGTATGTGAAACAAGGTGGTATAAATTTAGCAGCAATGTAATTAGCATAATTAGCAAACGATGGAGTATTACAGGAAGCATTTATGACAGCTAATTGCTCATTAGGAAAGCTATCATCAATAAGCAGTGGGTCATCAAGAACATTCTCTAACCTAGACAAGTTGTCTGCAACGGGTTTCTCAGCTCCCTTTCTATCAATAATATGCAAATCAAATTCTTGCAGCAAGAGAACCCATCTAATAAGTCTAGGCTTAGCATCTTTCTTTTTCATAAGATATTTAATAGCAACATGATCAGTGTGAATAGTTACTTTGGAATCAACAATATAAGATCTGAACTTATCACAAGCAAAAACAACTGCTAAAAATTCTTTTTCAGTAGTAGCATAATTTCTCTAGGCACTGTCTAGAGTTTTACTAGCATAATGAATAACATTCAATTTCTGATCAACTCTTTGTCCTAGAACAACACGAACATCATAATCACTAGCATCACACATAATTTCAGAGGGTAAATTCCAATCAGGTGGTTGAACAATAGGTGCAGAAATCAAGGCTTTCTTAAGTATTTCAAATGCTTTCACACAATAATCATAAAAACAAAAGGAACATCTTTTTGCAAGAGATTAGTGAGAGGCCAAGAAATTTTAGAGAAGTCTTTAATAAACCTCCTATAGAAACCAACACGACCAAGGAAACTTCTTATACCTTTGATATCTTTAGGCCACAACATCTTTTCAGTAGCATCTACTTTAGCTTTATCAACTTCAATACCTCTTTCAGAAATTTTATGCCCCAAGACAATACCTTCATTAACCATAAAGTGGCACTTCTCCCAATTCAAGACAAGATTAGTTTCTTCACATCTCTGCAAAACTTGATCAAGGTTGCTTAAGAAATCATCAAAAGAAGTTCCGTAAACGGGGAAATCATGCATGAAAACCTCAACAATCTTTTCACAAAAGTCAGAGAATATAGCAGTCATACATCTTTGAAAGGTAGCAGGTGCATTGCATAAACCAAAAGTCATACGTCTATAAGCAAAGGTACCGAAAGGGCAAGTAAAAGTGGTATTTTCTTGATCATCTTTTGACACAGGTATTTGAGAGAAACCAGAATAATCATCTAGAAAGAAAAAATGTGTATGTTTGGATACTCTTTCTAGCATTTGATCAATAAAAAGTAGAGGGTAATGATCTTTTCTAGTACCTTTGTTTAATTTGCGGAAATCAATTACCATTCTATAACCTGTGACAATTCTTTGTGTGATCAATTCATTCTTATCATTAGGAACAACAGTAATACCTCCCTTCTTAGGGACACAATGAACGGGACTTACCCACTGAGTATCAGCAATAGGATAAATTATACCTGCCCCCAGAAGCTTTAGTATTTCATTTCTTACCACTTCTTTCATCTTAGGATTTAACCTTCGTTGATGATCAACAACTAGTTTAGCATGTTTCTCCAATTTTATTTTGTGCTGACATAGAGTGGGACTAATGCCCTTAATATCATCAAGAGTATATCCAATAGTGGCACGGTGCTTCTTCAGAGTTTTCAATAATTTCTTTTCTTCATGCTCTGAAAGGTTAGCACTAATAATAACAAGATATATCTTCTTCTCATCAAGATAAGCATATTTCAAAGTATCAGACAATTATTTAAGCTCAAACACGGGATCACCCTTGGGTGGAGGAGGATCCCCAAGGATTTCAACAGGCAAATTGAGTTTCAAAATAGGTCCTTGACTAAAGAATATTTCATCTATTTCCCTCCTTTCATTCATAAACATATCATTTTCATGATATAACAAATATTGTTCTAAAGGATCAGTAGGAGGCACTGCAATAGAAGCAAGACCAATAATTTAATCCTTACTAGGCAATTCTTTATCATGGGGTTGTCTACGAAATTTAGAGAAATTAAAATCATGAGACATATCCCCTAAACCAATAGTAACAATATTCTTTTCATGGTCTATCTTAGCATTAACAATGTTCAAGAAAGGTCTACCAAATCTAATGGGACAAAAATCATCTTGTGGGGAAGCAAGAACAAGAAAATCAATAGGGTATTTAATTTTCCCACACAAGACTTCAACATCTCTAACAATCCCAACTGGTGATATAGTATCTCTATTGGCAAGCTTAATAGTAACATGAATATCTTCTATCTCGGCAGGTGCAATATCATTCATAATTTCTTTATATAAGGTATAAGGTATTGCACTCACACTAGCACCCACATCACACAAGCCATGATAACAGTGATCTCCTATTTTCACAGAAACAACAAGCATGCCGAAAACAGGTCTATGTTTATCTTTAGTATCAGGTTTGGCAATTCTAGCAGCTTCATCATAGAAATAAATAACATGCCCATCAATATTATCAACCAAGAGATCTTTAACCATAGCAATACTAGTTTCAACTTTAATTTGTTCAGGGGGTGTAGGTGTTCTAGTATTACCCTTACGAACCACAGTTCAAGCTTTAGCATGATCCTTCATTCTAGCAAAGGAAAGGTGGTCTCTCAATATAGGCAGTAGGAACAATAGGATCAACATTATAAGTAATAGTTTCTTCTACAACTTTAATAGGTTCTACTACTTTAACTTCAATGGGAGGATAATATTTAAACCACTTATCCTTAGAGAGATCAACATTAGTAGAAAATGATTCATAGAAAGAAGCCACTATTTCAGAGTCAAGTCCATATTTAGTGCCAAAATCACGGAAAGCATCGGTATCCATAAAAGATTTAACACAATCAAACTTAAGGTTTATACCTAACTCCTTACCTTTGTTGAGTTCCCAATCTTTAGAGTTGCATTTAATTCTTTCCATAAATCCCATTTGAATTCAATAGTCTTCATCATAAAAGAACCAGTACAAGAAGTATTGAGCATGGATCGATCATTATGAGAAAGACAAGCATAAAAGTTTTGAATAATAATTTCACTTGAGAGCTCATGATTGGGGCATGAATATAACATTGACTTAAGCCTCCCACAAGCTTGAGCGATACTTTCTCCTTCATGAGGCCAAAAATTATATATATAATTCCGATCACGATGAACCAGATGCATAGGATAAAAGTTCTGATGAAATTTCAATTTCAATCTGTTGTAGTTTCATGATCCAACATCATCACATAGCCTATACCATGTCAATGCCTTTACCTTCAAAGATAAAGGGAAGACCTTATTCTTGACAACATCCTCGGGCATACCCACAAGCTTAAATAATCCACAAACTTCATCCACATAGATTAGGTGCATATCAGGATGTAATGTTCCATCTCCTGCATAAGGATTAGCTAGCAGTTTCTCTTTCATACCCAAAGGAATTTCAAAAACATATATTTTCAGTAGGTTTAGTAGGTTGAGGATCAACTCTTTGATCTTCCGGTCAAGGTGAAGATACCCCGAACAAGCCACTCAAAGGATTATTTTCCATAGTAACAAGTGATAGTAAATTTCAGCACACTATATAAATGTTTCCTTACCAAAGGCACTTCACTCCCCCGCAACGGCGCCCGGGAAGAGTCTTGATAACCCACAAGTATAGGGGATCTATCATAGTCCTTTCGATAATTAAGAGTGTCAAACCCAACGAGGAGCAGAAGGAATGACAAGCAGGTTTCAGCAAGGTATTCTCTACAAGCACTGAAATTATCGGTAAAAGATAGTTTTGTGATAAGATAATTCGTAACGGGTAACAAGTAACAAAATTAAACAAGGTGCAGAAAGGTGTCCCAATCCTTTTTGTAGCAAAGGACAATCCTGGACGAACTCTTATATAAAGCAAAGCACTCCCGAGGACACATGGGAATTATTGTCAAGCTAGTTTTCATCATGCTCATATGATTCGTGTTCGTTACTTTGATAATTTGATATGTGGGTGGATCGGTGCTTGGGTGCCACCCTTCCTTGGACAAGCCTCACACTTATGATTAACCCCTCACGCAAGCATCCACAACTACGAAAGAAGAATTAAGGTAAACCTAACCATAGCATGAAACATATGGATCCAAATCAGCCCCTTACGAAGCAACACATAAACTAGGGTTTAAGCTTCTATCACTCTAGCTACCCATCATCTACTTATTACTTCCCAATGCCTTCCCCTAGGCCCAAATCACGGTGAAGTTTGATGTTCACATAACACCACTAGAGGAAAGACAACATACATCTCATCAAAATATCGAACGAATACCAAATTCACATGATTACTTATAACAAGACTTCTCCCATGTCCTCGGCAACAAACGCAAATACTCACAAAGCATATTCATGTTCATAATCAGAGGAGTATTAATTAGTATTAAGGATCTGAACATATGATCTTCCACCGAATAAACCAACTAGCATCAACTACAAGGAGTAATCAACACGCCTAGCGACCCACAGGTACCAATCTGAGGTTTTGAGACAAAGATCAGGTACAAGAGATGAACTAGGGTTTGAGAGGAGATGGTGCTGGTCAAGTTGTTCGTGGATATTGACCCCCTCTCGATGAGAGGATTGATGGTGATGACGATGGTGATGATTTCCCCCTCCTGGAGGGATGTTTCCCTGGCATAACAGCTCCGCCGGAGCCCTAGATTGGTTCTGCACAGGTTCCGCCTCGAGACGGCGGCGCTTCGTCCCGAAAGCTTCCTTTTTATTTTTTTGCAGGTCAAAATACACCTTATAGCAGAAGATGGACGTCGGAGGCCTGCCAGGGGGCCCACAAGGATGGGGGATGCGGCCTCCACCCTTGTGGCTGACTGGTGGTCCCCCTCTGGTGCTTTCTTCGCCCAATATTTTTTATTTACTCCAAAACTGATCTCCGTGAAGCTTCATGACTTTTGGAGTTGTGCAGAATAGGTTCCTAATATTTGCTCCTTTCTCTAGTCCAGAATCCCAGGTGTCGGCATTCTCCCTCTTCATGTAAACCTTATAAAATAAGAGAGAAAAGGCATAAGTATTGTGATATAATGTGTACTAACAGCCCATAATGCAATAAATATCGATATGAAAGCATGGTGCAAAATGGACATATCACACACCAATCCATTCACCAATTCCCCTCCAACAATGAATCTTCCTTTGTCATCTCTAAGTACAGCTCCCTCTATGCCTCTAAGCATGTCTTGATCGAAAGAAGCATCGACATTTAATTTCACAAAACCTAGAGGGGGTCTCATCCATCCCTCTAATCTATTTTTTGCCTTGGAGGATTGGGCATTAACATAGTTTGTCGTTATAGCACGGGTCCCATCGAAATTTGGTATGCATCTTGGGACTTCCCTTGATGGACTAGCGAACGTCTTTCCCACCATAAATACCAAGCTCTTATAGTGATCAATTTGCGAACATTCTATATGCACACTGTAGATACCTCATGTTCTGGCATAAGAAGTGGAAATTGGAGTACTGCCTCTCCCGCACGATCGACCGCACATGCTTTTTTAATGGCTTCGTGCAACCCCAGCTTCTCCCAAACCTCTTTTGCCATTTAACACATGAATAAAAAGTGTTTTGTGTCTTCAGGCCCATTCGAACTTGATGGCAGGTGGGTGAAACTTTCATATGTCTATTTGCATGTGTAACATGACACGGGTGGGTTCCTTGTAAGGTACGCCAAATAAAAATCTTCACTTTTGCTGGACAAGATAATTTCCAAATCTTAGTGTAAATAGTATTGACATTTATTCTTCCAATACCATTTGTGTGTTGCAATTTCATCCCATGTTGCTTTTTCCCTTCCTCCAGATAAGCAGAACGAACCATGAACACTCCATTCTTTGTAAAACTCCAAGCAATGAAATCCGACATGTTATACATGGGGAGGGGGATCACAAGCACCCTGTGAGCATCAATTGGCCACAACATTTGTCTCACCAAATCTTCATCCCAACAATTGTTAACTGGATCTATAAGATCAGCAACTTTTGATATAAGTTTCCCTCTTCTAAGAGTGATAATTTTCCTATTGGCCCCATTCGGGATCCATGCATCTCTCCAAGTATCAACATTTTGTCCATTTCCAACTCTCCAAATATAACCATTTTTGAGAGAATCCACTCCCATGCCATCCAATGCATTCTCTTCTGATTGTCTTCGTCACCCCACCAAAAATGTGACATCGCGTCAATGATTCCATTGCAGATTTTTTTTTACCAATTTTAAAGCCGGACATTGCATAAGTTGGGATAGCTTGTACAACCGATTTAAGAAGGATTTCCTTTCCTCCTGCTGATAGCAACTTTTCCTTCCAACCACTGATTTTCATAATAATTCGATCTTATAAGAATTGGAAACAATCACTTTTGTCCATACCCACATTTGAAGGCAGACCCAAATATTTTTCATTGAGAGCTTCAGTCATAATCTTCAAAATAGTACATATCTGCGCCTTATCTTCCACTTTCGTGTTGGAACTAAAAAATATACTAGATTTTTCAACACTCACCATTTGCCCCGATGCAGCACAATAAGCATCCAAAATTGATTTGAGCGCCTCCGCATTCATCGAATTAGCTTGAATCGGGATTAACGAATCGTCAGTGAAGACGAGATTTGAATGATATGGGGCATCTCTGCTAACTTTAATTTTGGAAATACTTCCATTCTCCTCTACATTAGCTAAGAGTGCAGTCAGGCCTTTCGTACATAACAAAAATAAATACGGGGAGAGAGGGTATCCTTGCCTCAATCCTCTAGATGGTTTGGAACTCTCAGTTTCTTCCGCATTAAAATGAACTCGGTATTCCACCGAGGACACACATTGCATAATTAAATTCACCCGGTCCTACTGAAAGCCTAGTCTCAACATGATTTCCTTTAAACAAAAAGGCCACTCCACTCGGTCATATGCTTTGTGCAGTTTGATTGCACACAAGCCCTCTTTATCAGTCCTTTTATTCTTTATTTTATGGAAACATTCATAATTAGCCACTAAGATATTATTTGTAATCATTCTTCCAAGCACAAAAAGCACTTTGGGTAGGGCTAATAATATCTGGGAGGATTGTCTTCAGACGAGCAGTGATCATCTTTGGAATGACCTTATACACAACAATTGGCTGCGTGCTAGTCTCGTAGGGGAGATACAATATTAGTCTCGTAGGGGAGATACAATATTATCTGGTCTGATAAATGGAGTGATCGACCCAATCTTGTTTGTTGTGAATTGAGATAATATCGTCTGGATTCAATTGTAATAACACAGAGTGTTAACGTGTGATTTTTCTCCTTAGACCATGAGAGTATTGTGGTAACTTCTTATCATACGATGGGTTTTGGGATTGCTCAAGCGTCACTTGTAACATAGTGATCATAACGACAACTTACAGGTTCATCGGAAAGTTTGACAGGTGGCCAGATAGCTCGAGAGTGGGATTTGCTCCTCCGACGATGGAGAGATATTCTTAGGGCTCTCTCGATGTGATGGCATCAATCATCGTCTAGCCAGACACAGGTGACTTCGTCACGGGGATGCTGAAACACAATAATGAGAAAGAAGAATAAAACTGGTAACGAGGATTTCGGTATAGTGAGCATGGTGATAACTCAGCATGATACCGATACAACCCTGGTTTTGTGAAGTATCACAAAGCAAAGGGAACATCACATGATGACCAAAGGTTCACTAGTACCATTCGTGTACTCATAGGGAAGGATATGGATGTCCACGGTCCCGCTGTCAGTCATTGAACGAATGGTTTTGTTCATGTCTGTGAGTTACCAAACCTATGGGGTCACAAGCTTAAGTCAATCATGATCTGCTGAGTATTAGTAGGACGGGAGTCATGAGAATATATTTGTGAAATTATTTCATGAATATTCAGAATAGTTCTAAGAGGATCCGAAAGCGTTTCGGGGTCACTGGAAGGGTTTCAGTGAATATCGGGTACTACCAGGTATTACCGATATATTATATATAGGTGGAAAATGTTTCAGGAGATGTTAAAAATATATAAAATGGTGAAAGAGCAAGTGCTCCCTTGGTGGTTTTGGTAATTAATGCCAACATATATTTTGTTGGACTAATAGTTCTATCTAGTATATTTTAGACAAGTTCAACAGTGGCATTGCAAGGAAGAGAGGATGTGGACCCCCCTTTCAAAATGCTAAGGATATGGATTGGCAAAAACTCAAGACTCTACATTTTTGGTTAAGTGATCCAAGATCAAATTGAGTCCGTAAGAAAGCCAATACTATTAAAAGGAGATGAGATTTTGATTATGATCTATTTGCTCAAGTGCTTAGTGATATTGCTCCAAAACCCTCAACCACTTTCTCTATCCAAATCTGTCAAAAACTCTACATTCCAACTCCGTCCCATCGAAACTTCCCTATCCGGACCTACCGAGTTCATATGGACACTGCCACAACCAAACCTTAACAAATCGAATCCACCGATATGGATCTCGATCTCACCGAGATGGCCTTGCCAACTCTCTGGAACCTGTTGCAATTATTTCAGTCCTACCGAGTTTTGTGGTCAATGCCACCGAGATGGCTTGCCAACTTTCTGTTGCCTTATTGCTTCACTTCGGTCCTACTGAGTTGATGCAATCGGTGCCATTGAAATGAGGTTTGCAATAACCATTGCAAATCGGTCCATCCGAGTTGTTTCCCATCGGTCCCACGGAAACCTCCAATGTTCATATCTTTTACACAGGTCGGTGTCACCAAGAATTCTGATCGGTGCCACCGAGTTGAGTCAAAAGTGTGTAAAGGTTGGATTTCACTGGAGGCTATATATACCGCTCCACTGCATCTTACTCAGTAGGAGAGCCATCAGAACATGCCTACGCTCCACTGCTCATTTTCTGAGAGAGAAGGACCTACTCATGTGTTGAGATCAAGAGATTCCATTCCTACTATTTGAATCTTGATTTCTAGCCTTCCCCAAGTTGCTTTCCACTCAAATCCTTCTTCCACCATAGCCAAATCTATGTGAGAGAGTTGAGTGTCAGGGAGACTATCATTTGAAGCACAAGAGCAAGGAGCTCATCATCCTCACACCGTCTATTACCTTTTGGATAGTGGTGTCTCCTAGATTGGTTAGGTGTCGCTTGGGAGCCTCCGGCATGATGTGAAGTTGAACGAAGAAGTTTGTAAGGTCAAGGAGATCGCCTACTTCATGAAGATCTACCTGTGTGAGGCAAGTCCTTCGTGGACGATGGACATGATGGGATAGACAAGTTTGCTTCTTCATGTACCATTCATGGACTCGCGCAGCCATTACCCTTCGTGGGTTGAAGTCTCCATCAACGTGGATGTACGATAGCACCACCTATTGGAACCATGCGAAAATCTCCGCGTCTCCATTGTGTTTGCACTTTCCAATTCCCATCACTTTACATTCTTGCACTTGCATGATTTACTCTTTCCGCTGCCCATACTCTTGCTATGCTTGTGTAAAATGCATTGTGTGCCTATTAACATGTGCTAAACTCAACCTTAACTTGAAGAATTCTAAAACTACCACTTTTACTTGTTAAGGGTCTAATCGCCCCCCCCCCTCTAGACCCCTCGTCTCATCTTTCAAATGGTCTAGAAGTATTTATAACATCTTATATTTAATTTAAATATCTACAGGCCTAAAAAGTCCAAGAGTTGGAAGGAATTATGGGCCACGAAGGCCCGTAAGGAAGTGGCGCCCCCTTTGCCATATGGGGGGCGAATTGGACTAGGGAAAAACCCTTGGTCGGCGCCCGAAGGAGGGCTTTCCCTCGTTGGTGGATGCCCCTCCTCCTCCTCCAACCTATATATACTAGGTTTTTTTTTCTCTATTGAGAAACAAGTTTTGGAGCCTCCTCTAGTTCTTCTAGTTCTAGGTCTAGTTGGTCCTAGTTGACAAATAAGAGCTAGGATAATCCTCTTTTCCTCATAATTAGAAGCCTCGTGTGGTTCTAATATCATACCTCTAATTCTCCAACAACGATTAGCTCTAGACGGTGAAGCGCTACCGGATCGTGAAGGTTGCAAGCTTGCAACCAAGTAGAGAGGTCATGCTTTCGGTCTTTAGTTTGAGGGACTGTTCGTGCGTGGTACAAGGGATCATTCATCAACGGTTCGAGGGACTCCAAGTATGATCTACACCTATACGTTCTTCTTCCTCTGCAACTCGGTGACGGTAACTATCGTGATCCCAACCCATTATGCATCTTCATATTGATCTTGGGTGATCGTAGCATGATTTTTTTTGTTTTCTACAGTGTTTTCCCAATGGGATGGTGGTTGGAGACTTCAACTATATTAGATATCCTGGTGATAGAAATAGGCCTGGATAAGACATCCAAAACATGATGAATTTTAGTGCTTCCATAAGTCCTCTTGGGCCAATAGAAATACCACTTAAGGGAAGAACTTCTACATGGAGCAATATGCATGAGGCCCCATAGCGGTAAAAATTGGACTGGTGCTTCTCTTCTGAATCTTGTACATTAAAGTAAACCCCAACACAAGTGCCACATCTTTATCAAAATCCATCTCAGATCATGTTCCTTATCTTATTCATATTGGTACAAACATCCCAAAGGCCAAGATTTTTAGATTTGAGAATTCCTGGTTATAGGTTGTTGATTCCAAAGACATGGTGAAGAATATCTGTGAATAAGAGGTGATGACTGACAAAAGTGTCAAAAGGATCATAGCTAAATTTAAGAGAGTAAGAAAAGGCCTTAAAATTTGATCTAAAAATCTCTATCAATTGGCCATGCTTACCAAACATTCTAATGAGCTAATCCTATTACTTAATCTCTTGGAAGAATACAAATATTTATCAACTGAAGAATGGAATGGGAGGGCAATTGTGAAGGATCACCTGCTAAATCTTCTCTCTTACCAAAACACCTGATGGAAACAAATAGGCACAATTAGATGGGTCAGATTTTGGGGATGAGAACCAAAACTCCTTTCAAGCAAAAACAACAATAAAGTACAGAAACAACAAAGTACATAGCTAATTATATCTCAATGCTAAAAGATGAGATTTAGTTGATGAGAGTGAACATCAACCCAAGGCTGTAATATTGTGCAGAGCCTTCAAAAATAGAATGGGGTCCACTAGTGCAACTGAATATTTCTTCAACCTCACAGACCTACTTCCCTTAGAGATTTTTTCTCTCTGATCTGGAGGTACCTTTCACAAAGGAGGAAATTGATAGTGTCATCAAAGATTTTCACAGTGACAAAGCCCCTAGGCCTGATGGTTTTAATGGAGAATTTATCAAAACTTGTTGGGACATAATTGTAATGGATTTCTTATGAGCTCATTGATGATTTTTATCATGGAAAAATAAGTGTACCCATCAATGGGTCATTCATTACACTTCTTCAAAAAAGGAAAACACTCAACACCAAGTGATTTCACGCCCATCTCCCTCTTGGACTTTACTATCAAAATCATCACAAAACTATTGGTCAATAGACTGCAAAAAAATCTTTTTGAAATTAATGCATGCCAACCAGTATGGATTTCTCAAACAAGATCAATACAAGACTGTCTTTCTTGGGCCTTTGAGTACATTCATCAATTGCAGCAATCAAAAAAGTCAATAGTTCTACTAAATCTTGATTTTGAAAAAGCTTTTGATATGATAGAACATGAAACCATTTTGGAAATTCTCAAGGCAAGAGGTTTTGGTAGTAGGTGGATTATGTGGATCAAAATTGTCTTCAGCTCAGGGTTTCCTCCATTCTCCTAAATGGAGTACCTGGAAAGCAATTCCACTGTAAAAGGGGAGTGAGACAATAAGATCATTTATCTCCCTAATATTTGTTCTTCCTGTTCATCTTCTACAAAACATTCTAAATGAGGCAATGCTGGCAGATCAAGCTCCACTGGAGTCTCATTCCAATCCTATTTTTCCAGTGATACAATATGCAGATGACACAATTTTGATTCAACCTGCCATTCAAAATCAAGTTGAACAAGTAAATAATCTTCTGAGACATTATACTACACAATATTTCTTGAAAATAAATTACCATAAGTCAGTCATGATCCCCATTAATGTGCAAAGAGAAATATTTTGTCCAACTTCTCGATACCCTAGGATGTAGAAAAGGAAATTTCCCCTTTACCTACTTGGGGTTGCCTCTTAGTGCGAGCAAACTTAAAATGGAAGATTTTACTCCCATCTTCCAGCAAACTGAAAAAGGCTTTCTGGTTGCTTATCCATGCTCTCATATGATGGAAGGTGTTTGCTTATTAAATCAGTCTTTTCTACCCTCCCAATTTTCTTCATGAGCACACTGGCACTACCGCTTCTATTACAAATCAAATCAACAAGTATCTAAGAATTTTGTGTGTGGAGAATGTCTGGGTAACAAATTATTGTGCCTACTTTAATTGCTTAGGATAAACTTGTAGACCCTAATCCTAAGGGACTATGGACTTTGGATGTGTCTTTCAACAACAAAGCTCTAATAAAGAAAATAAAGAAAATTCACAACAAGGATCCATTACCTCATGTTTCTCTAATTTGGAAGAAGTACTACTATGAATTTCTCCCTAGTTTTAAGATGGAAGGATCAAGTTGGCGGACGAATTGCCTGAAATTGTTGAGGGACTACAAGACAAATTCTGATTATAAATTAGGCAATGGAAAGCAAACCTTCTCAGGCATGACCTGTTGGTTGGAACAAACACTTATGTCCAAATTCCGAGAACTTCACTCTTGTGCAACAACTGATACTCAATGTGTGGCTTCCTGGATTGATACTGAACATCCAACCCAATTCTTTCACACCCTTTGTCCACACAAGCATACAACCAATTTACTCAACTCCAGTGTCTACTTCAGAACCAGAATAATAATCAAGTTCAGAACACATGAACTTTTAAGGGTCAAAGGCAGAAGTAAACTTCAATCAAAATGTATCAGCATCCCTGCCCTCAGAAAGAACATAGTATTTTCAAGTGAATTTGGAAAAGCGCATGCAAATTGAGGGACAAAAACTTTTTTGGTTACTCCTACATGAGAGTTAATACTAGAAACTAGCTTAAAAGAAAACCCTTTCACCTGGATTGTTATGACTGTGTGTTTTGTAATGAGACCACTCAGGAAACATCAATGCATCTCTTCTGTGATTGTGGTTTTGTTCAAGACTGCTATAACAACATACTTCCTGCTAAAAGATTGGGGGTTTTATGTTTCATGCTATTATGACATTTTGCTAACACATCAACTACTTCCAAAAGAATATTGCTTTGAAAGCGATTATCCAAGGATGTTGGGCCATTTGTGGACAAAGAAATGAAAAGATCTTCAGAAAGGAAGTCACAAGTGGTAATTGTTTGAAATTCAAGATCAAAGAGGATCTTAGCATGCTAGAACATAGAATCAAGGCAAAATGTTTGAATGCTTTGCAAAGCTGGATAAGTGCTCTGCCTCTTAAGTCCCCTTAGATATGTTACACAGAACATGCATTAGATAGTTCCTCTCTACACTTCTTTTTATTTTTATTTTTTGTTTTAGATGTATATATTGTACTCTTGTCATATTTGAAATCGGCATCCTGTGCTTACTAGTCTCTGTCAATCTCGACCCTAAACATATTTGGCACGTCGGGAAAAGATTCATCCCGCGCAGGATTAGTCAGTTCTCTTTGGTGAGTATGTTGAACCCACATGTCATATATATTTCCTTCCCCTCTCTTCTTCTAGCCTTTTCTGTCTCTACTTATTCATCTTTACAATATGTTATGCAAATGGTGAACAAATTAATTATTAATTTTAGAAGAAGAAAAGAGAAGAATACATTACGAATGTGCAATAGCCACATGAGCAGTCGGCGATGTCGTTGTACAAGGACATGAGAGGTTCGCTCGAACTGGGTTGCACGAGCATTCTAAGGTCTTGTGCTTAGAGAGTTGATCACTAAATAAAGGATGTTTTTCTTAAGCACCAGTGCTTGTTTCTACAATAGGGTGCCTAATTAAGTGTCTACCATATAGAACTAAGCACTTGTGCTTAAGGAAAGACTGTTTATTTATCTAAGCACCTTGCATTGTACAAGGCCCAAGCAACCATTCCATACAGTGCGAGGGGGCTCCTGAGCAGTAACACCATGATGAGCGCTAGTACGACTTTGAAGCACATCCGTTGAGTAGCATAACATGCACAAGCGCCATGAATAAATCCATTGCATTCTCCTGACAATATGCGCTCTCGGCTGGCGCCTTAGCCAGAGCAGCATGCTAGGCGCCTCCTCATCCTCGGACATTTCCTGTCTCCCATACTCCAATTTATCAATGCCACCACATCCACCTAGAAGTCCCCCGCAGCGTAGTCGTGCACGAGTGCCATGACCAGGTATGTCGCATGCTCCTAACAACGCGATGCATGTCGTGCGGTGTCGTTGAGGGAGTCCTGGATTAGGGGGTATCCGGACAGCCGGACTGTGTACAACGTCTGGACTATTGAAGCGTGAAGATACAAGACTCAAGACTTCGGCCCGTGTCCGGATGGGACTTTCCTTGGCGTGGAAGGCAAGCTTGGTGATCTAGATATTATATTTCCTTCCTTGTAACTGACTCCATGTAAACCCTAGGCCTCTCCGGTGTCTATATAAACCGGAGAGGTTGATCCTTAGAAGGCCAATCACAATTACAATCATACCATCATAGGCTAGCTCCTAGGGTTTAGCCTCTACGATCTCGTGGTAGATCTACTCTTGTACTACCCATATCATCAATATTAATCAAGCAGGAAGTAGGGTTTTACCTCCATCGAGAGGGCCTGAACCTGGGTAAACATCTTTGTCCCTTACTTCTTGTTACCATCAGCCTTGACGCACAGATTGGGACTCCCTACCCGAGATCCGCCAGTTTGACACCGACATTGGTGCTTTCATTGAGAGTTCCTCTGTGACACCGCTGCAAGGATCGATGGCTCGTCTCGTCATCAAGGACGACATTACCTCGGAGGAGGCTCTGGCTGTAGGCCAGACGCTCCGACTTGGCGGCCTTATCATGGCCGCCCCATCGGCGGAGGCGCCGATGATGGCCTCTCGGGTCATCAGTCATAACCTTCGCGCCAGTTCGGAACTCACCGAACAGATGGATCCAATGGAGCTCTCCTCCCTTAATGAACTCTTGGAACGCATCGCCGCTCTAGGAGTCACTACGAACTATGACCGGATTGGGCTTAAACCCGACCGAAGGGACATCAGGTCCCCGCCGGCCACCCATGAGGTAGCGATAGTGGAGGAACCATGCACGGATTGTCCCTCAACTTTGAGGACGAATTATGTTTGGATTGCCGAACTCCTCGAGCCGAAAACCTGTTCAAAGGAGAACATGACCCAGGCCCCAGGCTTAGAATCAGGCATTGAGCCAAACAAATTGGGTGATATTCCGGATTCTGAGCTGTTAAGCTCGGAATCGCCCGCGCCCTTGGGCGTTGGATCGGATCAAAATCCGGATTCCGCTAACAACACCTATCTGGACTTAAACTGTCTCTCCCGCATCAGGCAAGAGCCCCAGGAAACGGTACATAATTACTGGGCCAGATTCCTCATTGCGCTTAGTAAGGTCAAGGACTGCCGCGAGGAGAACATGGTCTCGCTCTTCTGCAAAAACTACATGGACGAAGGGCTCCTCAATGCTATAAGCCGCCGTGACATAATACACTTCACGGACTTGGCAATCATAGTATGGAAGTACTGCGCGATGGGGAGTGCTTGGAAGACCCAAACCGAATTTTGGGATAGTACCGCTCTCACCAAGACCTTTGTCCGAACTAAACGGACGAACTCTCGTAGGTCGTCTGATCCAATCCCCAAGAAATCGAAGCCCACCCTAGGGCGGGGATCCGTATTGGAAGAATGGCTCGACAGGCCATGTAAGCTTCACAGTACGCATGATACAATGCCAACTCATAGCCTTAGGCCATGTTGGATAGTCCGGCAGGTGGCAAAAAGTGGCGAGGATCTTCTTGTAAGCCATAAAGCGGAACAACATCCTGCCAGCAGACACAATACGGTACTAACAGTCTTCGAGACTTTCACCTCGAACAACAGGCGCAAGCGAGCTCACCGAAGCTCTGCGGAAATTTGCCATGTGGCAAAGATAAACCCCTGGAACGACACTGCATAACTTTCAACGCCAGTGATGAACCTCGATTCCAGACCGTCCGGGCATTGGCCGCTCTAGTCCTTA